>LPNX010760849.1:0-41124 GCA_001517045.1 Pseudotsuga menziesii | reverse complement strand
ATATATATATATATATATATATATATATATATATATATCACCATTTCAAAATGCTTGAGGGGTCACATTTCCAAAATGTTTCGATACCAAAAACTCATACCCATTTTCCCATATTGTGCAACTTAGGATTCTAATATGAGCACAGTTTTGCACCTTGTAATGGTAAGGTTGATGTTGCCAAATTTGAACATCCTTTTATTTCACCCCAATTGAGCTTTACAAAGACGTATTAATAAATTCTTTCTTGGATCGTACATGGGTACCTAATCAAGTTTTTTTTTTTTGTTAGAACCCATATTGAGAAATGCGTCTCATGTTGATAACACTTCTTGACAGTGATGGTGTTTACCTCTAACCTTTTTAGGTTGACACTTTTATGATTGAAGCACTTACAATGATCATTGTTAGATTTTTTTTCCGTTATGTGCATCTTACATCAAAACCTCTTCAGCATCACAACACTTTAAATCATCTTGATTCTTGACTAATGATGTAAATCATAAACTTGCTAAAGGAGATTATCTAGAGAACAAAAAAGAAAAGGAAGAAAACCCAAAACTTATTCATTTTCATTCTACTGGAAAAATCCTCTTATAGTTCACAATTACAAAGTCAAAATTAAATAGCACAATATCCAAAGTATAGCTCTATGTGGCTAATTTAAATATATTAATTAATTAAGGAACTTGAGGCTTGTGTCCCCTTTGAGAAGCTATAGAGGTATGTTATTATGGAGCAATGGCCTCCTTGGGATGGTCATCCTCAAATCCTCCCTATTATATTCAAAAGTGTCCCCACTTTCTCAACCATATGAGGAAAGAAGCCTAGAAAACAAAATGAGAAACCCATTTCACATTAGTAGACAATTGCCCTTGGTACCCAACAAGATAGAAATGATGTGAAATGTGCTTAATTAAGTGAGTGCAAATATCCAACAATGTGTCTTCAACAAGTGGCTATTGGAAATCTAGAATAATCTTTATAGGATGAGTGAGTTCAACACCTTCTGTTACCAACTAAGTTGCACTAAGTTGGATTTCTAAACGAGTCGCCAAAGATGAACAAGCACTTGTTCAAAATTTAAAGTTCAGAAGTCCTTGCAGGCCTTCCTAGGCACTTTTTTTAAATTTTTTTTAACATGTTCATACCCTATGGGGAATTGTAATAAAATGAGTTAGCATGATGACTTTATGTAAAAGGTTTGGCTTCTTAGGACTTATTTATTAATGCATTATTCTAGGGTGTTTTTTCCTTGTTAATTATTTATTGTTTTTAAGCGATAAATAATTTTTGAGTTTTTCACCCAAACCTCCAAAGTTGGAATAATCGCATTATTAATTAAGCCTTGGGAGGTTATTAAAACCTATATGTCGATGTATATTACCATGCTTATCATTATTTTGAGTCATTATGAACATGTCCCAAGTCCTGCATAGGTTTTTTTTAATTTCCGAAAAAAATTATTTTTTCCGTTTTTACAGGCTTATTTTTTATAAGCTAATTGTAAAAATGTAAAAAGTCATCAAAGTGTGGCTAGGAGGTTGTTTTTGCCATGGGAATGCTCATTTTCTAACTCAGAGCACCCACTTAACCCGTAGACCCACTTTCCTAAGTTTTCAGGTAATTATTCAACCCCAAAGATAATAATTACTCGAAAAACCCAAGAAAAAATGAAATATTAAATAACTCGGCAATTAAAAAAATAAAAGATAATTGCCAGAAAAGAGTTAGGTGACTTGGCAAATCATTTTGGCAAGTACCTGGGGCAAGGGAGACAAGCTAAATGTTGTCATTTCAGTGGATCTCATGAGTTGTGAGTTTCCTCTCCAAAAGAGGGGTGCAAATCTCCATGTGGGGATGCTAACTTGGGTGGAAAAGCTCATGGATTGGAAAAAGAGTTGTGTTTAAGCAAGTGGCATGGCCATTAATGGATGATGCCATAGATTGCATCCTTTTCCACCTCACCTCACTCATTGCCACCTCTCCAACCCTAGAGCATCCTTGAGGAGGATGCATCCCCCCTCTCTTTGTCGATTTTCTATTTAAGCAAGGCAACCCTCTTCATTCTTCACGAATGATTTGGGCATTGAACCTTTGCTCCTGTATGTTATAATTTTGTCATTGTGGAATAAAAGTGAAGGCTTTGGAGGCATACCTGTGTCGAGCATCAGTGTGTGGTGATCTCTTGTGTTGTATGAGGTATAGCTATATCAATTTCTTGCTTCATTATTAGTTGTTCTAACTGGTTTTCTGAAGGGTAAAGAAGTAGTTTCTTATTTGCTTCTTGAGTTATTTATGTAAGTAGATCTTAGACTTTTATGTTTTACTTGTTTGTATGCATACTATCTAGTCTTTGGCTTAAATACTCCGGGATATAACGCTTTGGTGTAGTATTGTTCAAATTTATGCAGGAATATCTAGCATGGAGGATTGATGGTTCTTGTTTGATTCCACCATATCTCTGCGATTTGTTTAAGAAGATCTAAATCCCTCCGCTCTCCACTTGAAGACTCCATTGCCCAAGCTTCAAAGCTTTGGGGCATCTTTCTTTTCCCTCTTCCGTCACATTAAAATTCAAATTTTTTGTTACTAGTTTTATTTTGCATATTCAAATATCACTGAAGTATTGGAATATCTTAGCTTTCTGATTTACATATGCAAACTTAAAGATTTAGATCTAATTATTAAAGTATTATTTTACAAGCAAGTACTAGTTTAATTCCTAAAATTTTCTATCTTTAAAGTACTTAAATATTTTTGACCAAATGTTTATGTTTTAATCTAATTTTCTATCATATTTAATAAAAATTTGTTCGTTGTTTTGCAGCAGAGATTGGTCTGATAAAGGGGCACTCTGGTGAAATTTTGAAGATCCAAGTCAAACCAAAAACCCCTCTTCTCATACTTCTTTTATTGGTCATTTCTTAAAGGCCTTTAACTGTAAAATCTTGTTGTTCCTATTCTACAAAGGAACACAAGTACTTCTTTCTTCTAAGTGCCCACACCACATCCCCCCAGGGGGGATTCGCACTGTGTCACTTTTTTCATTTTTTTTAGTTTTTCTTTAATTTTTCCAGTTATTTTAAGTTCCTAAAGTAAAATTAATCAATCCGGCGGTGTTCTCGATAACGAGAGTATCGGCATCGAGATTTTAAAAACTCACACTTAGCTTTAAAAAACTTAAAATATCCAAGACTTCAAGGCCCCGTTTGCTCTTATGACCATTACAAGCCTTTGGCTGGACCGGTGGGACAATCAGAAAGGAATTGAAGTGACTAGTAATTAGTAACACATCAATTAATCCCTACAAGTGAAAATCCGGCACTTACGTGATTTTACCAAGTTAAGAGAAAATTCTGCAAGTGAAGCGAGAACCACTAGAAAGTGACCCCAGGCTACCGTTAGGCTACACCCTCGTTTGGTGTAGTGTTGAACATTGCCCTGCGACTCCATCTAGCCCACAGGTCACTGTGAGAGCCACTTCTTGGTAAATCCGAACACATTCCTCGTGCCTACGAGTATATCTGGAATACCATCTTCCCGTCATAAGAAAGATGATTACCACACTAATAATAAAATTTACCAAGAATTGACCCACTCCCTAATTACTCACTTAATAATCTTAAAACTGACCAACTGAGACAACTGCAATACTTTACGAGACTCCACTAGCAACCCTTTACACAAGCATTTCATTGGCACTGGTCTATACTGGCAATCTTGCTTATTTTATGGTTAAGTTAATCATTGTGTTGTGGAATGTTGTTATGCTAGTCATTTAAATCATTTTGCAGTTATCTTTGTTTCAAGGTTTTATTTATTTCATCTCCTAGACTAATTGTTATATTGTTATAGATTAAACACCATAGTTTATTTTACTAGGGACCAACCCCCTTGGCTTCGCTAGGAGAGCGCCTAGACGGAGGAGCCAAGATCAAGTGACAGCACTTGACTCTTGCTTGCCCCCAAGGTCGCACCCAGTGGCTTGAAGATTTCTGCCACGTGACCCGAGGTGCGAATTAAGCGACAACACCTTCTTCAAACAAGAGAGGTTCAGAGAGTTTCAAATTACTCACAGTGATCGCATTATGATACGAAGCTAGGAAAGGAAAGTATAGTCAATAAGCATTATCATTGGCTTGCTAGATAATAGTGTATGGACCATAGCAGAGAGGCTTCATCTTAGGATAGCGATGGCCTTTAAAATGTTGCTTATCCAGTTGCAACCAAACACGTTCCCCAACCTTGTAGTGTATTGGAACTCTAAGGCAATCCTAAAAATCCTTATAACATGCATGAGACACTTAGAGTATTACAATTACCTACTCATGAATCTAGGCCAACTTCTACACAAAAGAGATGCTATTTTCCTCTTTCAATAGGTGGGAAGAGAAGGGAGGTTGGACAAGGTTAGGTAGTTGATATGGGGTGAGAGGTTGATACTCATAACACATCTCAAAGGGTGAAAACCAGTAGACAGATTGACAAAGTGATTGCAGCTATGTTGTAGTACATGTAGGTAGGTGTCCCACCATTTATTTCGAGTATAGTGCATGCAAAGGGCATGAAAAAGGTGACAATTCACTACCTCAATTTGGCCAATGGTATGAGGGTGCAATAGTAGAGAAATTAAGCTAGTAGCCTAACAATTGCCACAACATTTCCAAAATCTGCTCAGAAAACACAAAAAATAATCAGAAATAATATAAAGAGTTAAGGCAAACAAGACCAAACATGCCTGAAAAACTAAATTTATAGTTTGGGTGGTTGAATTAGTCTTTGTGCAAGAAATAAAAGGGGCCATCTTGAAAAAAGGACAAACCACAACTATACACAATCATGTTTGTGATAGGTCATATGCAACCCACTCAAAATATCCATAGACAATGATTCACAAAAACGAGGGAACACGTAAAGGCTTGTAGAGCCCTTATTTGCGGTGACCAAGCTTGCTAGTGCTACAAAGGGAACAAGTATGAATAAATGATTGAACTTGATGCTACATAATTGGCCGAAACAAGTGGCACTGCAAGTGTTGGAGAGTCTTCTTGGTGCCAAAGTGTCTGCCATAGGAAGAGGTGTGAGCTTCTTGAATGAGGACTAATCAATCATGTGTGTTGGGCATAAAGAGTTAGTTGAGTTTATATAACCAACTATCATAAATAGAATAAAAACTAAAAAAAAATCATGGGGCATGCAATGTGGGACGATGAAATGCTAATAAAATTAAAACTACCCAAGAAAAGCTCGTCAAATTGTCTATTGCAATAGGGTTGGGCCATGTGGCCAACGCTTGAACTTTGGCTTGATCCACAAGAATACATTCTTGATCAATGAGAATTCCAAGGCACTTCATGGAGGTCTGCCAAAAAAATGATTTCTTCCTTATCAACTACAACTTATGCTTACGCAACATTTCTAGCACCATAAGAACATGATACACGTGCTCATCCCATGTGTAGCTAAAAATAAGAATATCATCTAGACATGTGACTACAAAATGTTTCGTGTGTGATCTAAAGATATTATTAAAAATTCTTTGAAATGTAGCAAGGGCCTTGATAAGGCCAAAAAGGCATCACTACCCACTCAAACAACCCAAACTTGGTTTTAAAAGAAAATTTCCAATTGTCTCTGCAAGTCATGACTCATGATACCAAATGGTCAAATCTAATTTGGTGAAAACTTGAGCACCTTGGAGGTGGTCCAACAAATCATCAACCATATGTAAGGGATAACAATTCTTGACAATAGCTTTATTAAGAGCCCTATCATTGGTGACCGAGCACCAATTTTGGTGTTCCTCTTAAGGATAATGAAGGAAAGGGAACCACATGGAGATGAGCTAGGCTAGATGTAGCTTGAGTCAAGAAAAGATTTGAGTTGGTGCTCAACCTCAATGAGGTTAAAAAACATGCAAGAGAGTTAGAGAAAACAACATTGAGAGTTAATTCAATGGAGTGCTTAATTGTGCTTAGTATTGCGTGTAGGAGGAGTAAAAACATCAACATACTCATTAATCAATGGAAACATATCGAAGGGAGGGGACTACATATCATTACCAAGGATCACTAGGCAGATGATGCAGAGGGACAAATATTAATGTAAATTGAACTATAGCATCATTCCCAAAGATAAGAGTTCATAGATCTTAGAATCCTTGAAGAGCTTATAAGTATTGCACCCAACATCATAAAAGGCTTAGTGTTGATGTTAGTAGGGAATGCCCAATAAACAAGTCCAAACAATCAAGAGGGGAAACATCTCAATGGATGATGTTATGAAAAGCACCAATGGCAAAGGTAATAGTGCAATGTTGATTACCCAACATGCGAGGGACATATTTGGGTCCAACCTAGATGATAAGGGAAGGAGAGGGAGGTAGTGGGTAGCTACAATTATCAAGAATAAGGGTAGCAAACTAATCTTTGACTTAACAATTATGCAAAAGAGGAAGTCATCGAGGGGTTGTGTCGAGTCCCTGGCTATGAGAAGTAGTCAAGAATCTGTAATGGTAGGGTTGTCCAGTGAAATTACCTCTTGTGCTTTATGCAACTAAGGTAAGGAAATCTACATTAGGGCTAGGCTACTCATCAATAAAGAGGGTTTTGGCAACACCTTGATGTCGAATCGGTCTACACTTAGTAGTAGAATGGATGTGTCTTTTGATAGGAACACCGACAACCAAGACAAGAAGAGAGGGCAACGCACTAAGAGGTAGAGCTGAGGAGATAGTGGGTGGGGTTGATGTAGGACGCAATTGAGGGCTAGAAGGTTGCAAGGAACGAGAACGTTTATCAAATTTTCTTTCAAGAGCTAGGGCACAAAGGAATGCTTGGACAAGAATGGTATTATCAAATAAAGCCATGTCATTTCTAAAAATGGTAACAACCCAACAACAACCAAGACAAGAAGAGAGGGCAGCGCACTAGGAGGTAGAGTTGAGGAGATAGTGGGTGGGGTCTATGTGGGATGCAATTGAGGGCTACAAGGTTGCAAGGAACGAGAACGTTTATCAAATTTTCTTTCAAGAGATAGGACACAAAGGAATGCTGGGCCAAGAATTTAATAAATTGTTCAATGGTCTAATAAGGAGTCAATAGGAGTTGTAGCCAACGTCCAAACGATTTTTTAGGTATCTAGGGAGGTAGAAATGCCTACGTAGGGCTTCACAAAATGCATCCCAAGTGGAAATACAATTAGAAGAGGAACTCCCAACCTATGAAGTGTTGAGTTCAACATAAAGGTCTAGAGATTGAACGTGGGACTACCACCAAGCCCAAGCTACACCATCCAATTGATACTCAATGATCTGCAGCTTGTGTTCTTTAGGTATATCTAGACAAGCCTTGAAATAGGGATATCAACTACGAACCCAAGCATCTAGCACTTCACCTTGCAACTAGCCATCATACTTAAATAGAGTATTGTTAGTGTCTAGCTAGAGCATTGAAGTAGATGCCCTAGATTGTCTACGTAGGGCTTCAATGAGTGCAAGTGTCAAATCTTGAAGTGACTTGGATTGAGTAGAATCAACATCTTCAAGGGGGGGGTAGGCTCTCTAAAGGAGGCATTATATGCACATAGATTTGGAAAAAATTGTGCTTGGCTAGGATGAAAGGGCAGACTTCTAGAGTCCTAGAAAAAGAAAAAGGAGGCATTATATGCACATAGATTTGGAAAAAATTGTGCTTGGCTAGGATGAAAGGGCAGACTTCTAGAGTCCTAGAAAAAGAAAACTATTATGTGATTCAGGTGGTTGTTGAGCCAAAGGAATAGAATCACTTGCCAATGAGCATTATTGTGAGGGCACAAATCCATGAAAGGGCTTTGGAAGCTAGGAGTGAAGTGCTCTAATACAAATGATTTAAAACCACAGCCTGCTAAGAGAGATTATGCAAAGCATAGAAAAGATAATGAAGAGAGAAAACCCAAAACCTGTTCATGTTCATTCGACTAGCAAAAATCCTCTTATAGATGTCTACAATGACAAAGCCAAAAATAACTAGCACACTACCAAAAGCATAGCTCTACATGGCTTATTTAAATTTTAAATATACTAACTAATTAATGAACCTAGTAGCTATGCCCTTAGAAAATCTAGGGAGGAGTGTTGTCATGAAGCAGTGCACTCCTTGGTATGGTTGTCCTCAAGATACATCAGATATGATTGCAATGTTTTCTTGCTTCCTTGTATGCATACATTTTGGCTTGTGTCTTATCTGAAACAACGGCCGAGTTCTAGACTCTTTTGCCCAAAAGGCAAGTTTAAGTCTCTTTGATTTTGTAAAGCTCTTTGATTGATCTTTGTCGCTACAGCCTTGTTAGATCACTTTTGCTTCAGAGTTTGTTGGAGCACTCTTGTTCTTGTCACTGCAGCCCCGTTAGATCACCTTAAGCTACAAGACTCTTATGTTGCTTGAATCATTTTTGTTGATCATTAATATTTTTTTGCCTTTTATAGCATCTGCCTTGCATCTTTACAACTTCAGCAAATTTAATTCTCTTGACAGTTATGAGCAGACTCTTTTGCTTCCTTTTTACACATGCATTTTAAGAAAAGACACCACCTTAACACTTATTGTTTGGAGCAATGGTTCTTAGTTTGACTGGATCATTCATGTGGATCTTCAACACTTGCAGCTTCACCAGATCCTTTCGGCGTCAACAATGACCATCTTCTATGTCATCTTTTAGACTGTCCTTTTCCAGCTTACTCACCATCCAGTTCAGTATCAGCACAGATATATACATGCATTTCATTCAGAAACTTATCTAGGATCAAGTTAATGACTTGACATTATTGTTTGGAGCACTGGTTCTTAGTTTGACTGGATCATTCATGTGGATCTTCAACACTTGCAGCTTCACCAGATCCTTTCAGCATCAACAATGACCATCTTCTATGTCATCTTTTGGACTGTCCTTTTCCAGCTTACTCACCATCCAGTTCAGTATCAGCACAGATATATACATGCATTTCATTCAGAAACTTATCTAGGATCAAGTTAATGACTTGACATTTTGTCAAACAAAAGATCAAGTTATAAACTTGACATTTTGTCGAACAAAAGATCAAGTTGCAGACACCACCTTAACACGTATTGTTTGGAGCACTGGCTATTAGTTTGCCTGGATCATTCATGTGGATCTTCAACACTTGCAACTTCATCAGATCCTTTCAGCATCAATATGACCATCTTCTAAGTCATATTTTGGAAACTGTCCTTTTCCAGCTTACTGCCCATCCAGTTCAGTATCAACACAGGTATATACAATTCATTCAGAAACTTATCTAGGATCAAGTTAATGACTTCACATTTTGTCGAACAAAAGATCAAGTTATAAGCTTGATCTTTTGTCTTTCTTCACCTTCAGACTCTGTTAGGTGTGAAGAAAGTCATCATTAAAGGAAGATGGGCTCTAATGCCTCCTTCCTCTTTCTGTCAAGTTGTATATCCTTCTTCCCATCCATGGTTGTTCTTAAGGGGGGTGTTAGAATATTAGACATTAGGAGTATAATATAAGATCAATTTGATTTAATGTACTGTAGCATTTGTATTGCATGGTTACTTGCTAGTATAGGTCATTATTTGGCTGCCCTGTTCACCCAATTGTCAACATAAGATTAGCACTTCTATTATCTTATGTTGACTCATCATGATACCATGTTCTTATGATGGTTTAACTTGGTGGTTCTCTCAGTGTGCATGAGTGCATGCTATTCTTAATAGTCACAATATTATGTCAATCAGATTGGTCCATACTCCTCTTTGATGTCAACCTTATGTTTGATGGAATATAAATAAAGAAGCACTTCAACTCATTTCAACATCATCCATCATCATCATTCAGGTTGCTCCAAAAGGACAAGTCGTGTTTCTTGGCTGAGGTCTTCTTCTCCTCTATCGCAGCAATTGTTTTGGACTAAGGTGGCTATCTGTTGGGGTATATTTCTCTTCTCCCTGACATGACAAGTCTGGGCAGTCACTATGACTCTTTTTGTGCTCTCTTCCTTCACAGAAGCAACAGCAAGAGGCTACAAACAGTCACAATGGTGGGAGAAGCTGTCACGGTGGTGAGGAGCAGTCACGGGGGTAGCAGCAAGAGGCTGCACACAGCCACGGTGGTGAGGAGCAGTCACAGGTGTAGTAACAAGATACTGCTACAGTCACAGCCGCCTTAGTTGGGTTGTCATACATGCACACTAACCCTGCTAGGGCAGTCCTTTGCATCCAATCCCTATTAGGGCTATCCTACAGCAGCAGCAGTCCACCAACAGACCTCGATGAGGTGCCAGCAGGTGACAACAGATCTCGGTTAGGTGGCTGCAGGCCTTTCACAGCCCTCGATGGCAGCAGCAGGTACAGTCCACGTGGCAACAACAAATCATTGGTAGCAGCAGTAAATTGTGAGCCTGCTAGGGCTTCTACAGATCCATTTTTTGTAGTCTAGAAGAACACAGTCTGTTGGGTAAACTTTATCTACATTCATCTCAGAGTTCTATGATCAAATTATCTATGCTCATGTACAAACTCAGTCATCTCATTTAGATGATGAATTATTAATGCTTTGGGATTTTTGTCCTTAAAAGGTTTGCCCATGAAAAATCTTGTGTTCAATTTGTGTGGATGTTTGTTTTACTGCTGCATATGTTCTACAGCTGCTAAAAATCTCAAGTACTATCTCTCTTACAGTCTGTAAATTTTAAAATATCATACACATGTTAAATTTCAACATCAAGCACTAAAGTCAAAAATTGAAACAGTCAAAAAACATTTTTTTAAAGTGTAGGGTGACATGGCAAATGGGTCCCCCATGAGCATGCAACCCTCTCCATGTGAAAGATTTAAACTTTGGGTAAATTTTCATGAGGTAGTGAATGGTTAATTAAGAGGTGATGTCAAGCAATGAGGGATTCATGATAACACCAAATCAAGCTTGCGTTTGCAAATAAGGGTGGACCCCTCTTCATATGTTGAAGTTTTAAAAACTTTGGATAATGTTAATATGATATATCATTTGATGTTTGAGATAGCGCATGGGTTGGTAGAAGACCCACACATGAGAATTGATGCCAGCCTCTTTGAGTTAGAGGGTGGTTGGGTACTTGATGAATGGGTTGGTGGAGTTTGGTGGGAGAGGTGGCATTTGGCTCTCCAATTCCACTCCCCTCTAACTCACTTCAACTCAATTAGACTCCAATCAACTGAACTCCCTCTGCCAATGTTAGTTGCACCCACCTCCTCCTGCTCCGGCTATAAATATAGCACAACCCTCTCATTTCAAACTAGTTAGAGTTGGATGAAGAGTTGGTGGCTATTGTAATACTGTGATATTCATTCATTTTCTGAGAATAAAGAAGCTTTGGAGGCTATACCGTGTAGCACTTTTTGTGTGTGGCTGCAAAGGTGGCGACTTCTACTTTTTCTCATTTCTTGTTGCCTTTGTGTACTAGCTTTGAAGGAATCAGTTGAATCAATAAGAGTTTAAATTGGCAAGTAGGATTACTTGTCTATTTTTATTCACATCATATATGTTCAAGGATCCAAATTATACATGTTTAAATAAGATTGTTTTGCATATTATTTTCATTCTTTTCATATATATATCCAGATCTCATGAGGTGTGTGCAAGATTTGTAATCTAGTTTCAGGTTGCTAAGAACGGAAGAGGTGTGGATCAAGATTGACGCCATTCTTTTTCCAACAAACTCAAGACACTGTCCCTCGACACTCCACAAAAGGGCCTCTCTTGGCTAATTCATTCCAACAACAAACCAGGCTTCACTCCTCTTCCTCTTTTCTTTAAATCAAAATCTCCTCGGTTACCATGTCTTTTTAAGAGTGTCTAAATTATTATAATCAAAATTATTTGTTAGATCTCATGTATAAGCATTTAAAAAAGCTAGATCTCATTTTTCAAAGTCTCATAAGCAACCTAGATCTAGTTTAAGAAAGTTCATTTCTGAGCAAGCTTTTTTAAAAGTAGATCTAAATCCTGTTTAGAATGCATTTTCTTGGATCATTCTAAAGTTAAATCTAGCATTCAAGTGCATAACATCATTGGCTGCCCAAAAAGCAAGCCAAGATCCCAAGGAAAGCTTGATTTCCTTGGTTATTTTTTGCATCTTTTTTTATAATTTTAACTTTTAACTTGGAAATTTTTTACAAATTTTTTGTGTTGTCCAAAGACACTTCCAAAGTGTTTTTGAGCACTTTCTACTGATAAAAGCTTGTTGATTTTTAGCAGGTCCATCAAAAAAGAGAAGGAACCGTTGCCTGAAAATTGAATTGTGGGCCATCCAAAGCTTCCCAGAAGTTCCCCATCCCTCCGTGACTTACTTTCCAAAGATGTAAGCCCTTGGGTTCATGTTCTATAAGAACCAAGTGGCATTTCCTAACGATCATTGTAACCGAGCTTAATAAAATCTCTTGAGTAGGCCCTTCAGAGCCCACTACCCATCCCCCCATGGGGGAACCCGTTTAGGCTTAATAAGAAAACCTTTGTTACCTTCAATACCTTCTGTTAGTTGTTTACTTCCCGTTTAAAATTAACCCCTCCTTAGTTTCCCGATTGAGGTTCATTTGAACCGAAAGAGATTCTTAGAGGTTAATTTTTTATTTTTTAACAAACAGACACAGTCTTTAAAAACCTTAAAATCAACAAGACTCCGTTGTGTATGCTCTGCGCCGCTGCAGTTCGACCTAAAAGTTGGCTGCATCAAAAGCAAAGTGGGTGACTAGTTTAATTAGTCTCACACTTGGATTAACCTCCCAAGGCAAAAATTCAACACCTCGATTTAATCTGTTGCGAGGAAAGTTCACAGAGGAAGCAAGAACAACTGGGTAGTGACCTCAAGACACCATCAGGCTACACTCTTGTTGGTGTAGTGTTGGACACATCTCGGAGACTCCGATCCAGCCCACATATTCTTCGCATGAAACCGTATCGAATAAGGGTTTTGGGCATACTCCTCGTACCTCTGGGTATATTTGGATTTCCCCTCCCCATAATCTAATTCACTCATCTTCCACAATAATTTAAAACTTACCAAGAGACAATTGCAAAAAATCTACTTCAGCATTTGAGCACATACAAATTTCACGACTCCATTTTAATTCAGCACTGGTCTTTATGTTGTATCTGCATAAATCTTGCTCAGATAATTTATGTGTTGAATGAATCCTATATAAAGCTTTTGTGCTATGCTGTTGTAATCGGTTCATCTTACAAATCTCTTATTCTATTATTGTTGTTTAAAAACTCCTAATAAACTCACTCATTTAAACCATTACCACTAAATCCTAATCATCCTTAGCAATTCTTCATGTCTAACCCCCTTGGCTTCGTTAGGAATTGGCCTAAATGGAGGAGTCAAGAACAAGGTGACATCCTTGACTTGAGACTTGCCCCCAAGGACACACCGAGTGGCTTGAGGATTTCTGCCACGTTCCCCCCCAAGTGCATGAAAGGCGGCAACAAGGCCTTCCAAAGGTGCTGCAAATATATATGGATGGTAAAACCACCTACAAGAATTAGATTATGAGCAACTCCCCTTCAAGTGCAATTCTTTCCACGAGTACCAACAATTAACTAAAAGTTGCCAAAGGACTCATCAAGATCCAACTCTCCCTAAGAAGCCTCCAAAACCCTCTAATCAAATGGAGTAGAATCCATTTAGGCCAATGAATAGCAAGGGTACAAAATAACACACTAATGTGCATCAAAAAACAAAGATGATTGGGGAAGGAATGTTTAAAGCAAACATCAACTGCTTCCTCAAAACTTAAGCAATGGAAAAGGAAAGTGAAGAGGTGGAGTGGTAGACAACACAAGAAAAGCCTAACTCTCATTTAGACTTTATAGCTCAAGTGATTCATTCATTTCTTAATAAAAGTGATTTTCTTAAGGGAAACATCAAGCGTTGCACTCTATACTCATCCAAACAACAACACAATGCACAATCTAGTTACCTTCCTACTCCTCTTCCCAACAACATTCTATCCAGAGCTTCCTCCATTCAAGCTCGAACGTTAGGGCAACGAGTGATAATGGATCCTAATTTTCTTTCATTCTGTATATTATAGATTTTGGGTCCATTTCTCCCAAAAATATCAGCTATAAAAACTCAATTTTTAGGTCTTAGCCTAAAGCAGTGCATCACTTTAATTTACTTATTACTTTCCACATCTTGCTTTATTTCAGAGACGTCTTTTGCACTCCCACTATTTATAGACACATACACAGCAATCCAATTGACCTACTCTTATGGTCATTTGTTGGACATTAATAAAAATTTCTTATCTTAATAGGGTTTGTATTGGTTCCATTTGATTCTCTCACCATCTCTTGTGAATCTCAACATGGTATTGAAGTGGGTGTGAATCTCACTTAATCAACAACTAATTTAAAGATTTCTGGCTTGTGGTATCACTTAAGGGTTCTTTACACCTGTGAAACTAGGGTTTTTCAATCATCTATTTTTTAGACTTTCCTAGAGTTAACCCCTCCTTCAAGGCCAATGCGCTCTTCTTTGTCTTGTTCTAAAGCAAAAGCTAGCAAATTGTAGATTTTTTTCTCAAGAAGTTAGTTCTTCTCTATCCCTCTTAGGTCCATCAAGACAAAATTCTGAACAGTTCATATTTCTTCCTACAATGGCTTCTTCTTTGCATTGTTGTTGAGCCTAATGGACTCAAAGTGGATATTTGCTCGATTAAAGAGGGCTAATTATCATATTTAAACAAATCAAATGGCTTCCATTCCTCCGAACTAAAGTTTGTGGATGTACTTGGGGAAACCCCTTCCCCCTAACACCAATACCAATGATGACTTTATAATTTTGAAGGATAAAGTTCTAGGGCTAATCACCCTATATGTCAAGCCATATATAGCCTAAGGTCACACACCAAGGACGACATAAGTGCAAAGGAAATCGAGGATATCTTCAAGGCACTCTTTGGAATAATGTAAACAGAGTAGAAACTAAGCGTTCTAATCTCAAAATGAGTGAATTTAACACATTTAGGAGTATATTACAACACTTAAGAACATAATGGCTAACATCATTACATCAAGAAGAAAGGAAAAATCATATTCAAAATATACAAGTATTGTTTTGAATAATCTCTCTCCAGCGTTCAAATCCTTCATCATCATAATTCATATTATTCTTCTATTTATGAAGAATTACAAGACTCCCTCTTTTGAAGAGATTCTCTAATTTTATCCAACATCAAGTCACATTGAGGATCATTCAAAAGCTATCTCTATAGCATCTACGCATGTGTTCACGAAGGCTACAAGAGGAAACTCAAATTCCTCCAAGAAACTCATATGCAACTTTTGTCATAAAGAAGGGCACACCTTCAAATCTTGCATTTCTCATTACAAAAGATTTAAAGAGTGGAGCAATTGAACAAAAGAATAGAGATATCATGGAGATGACTTAATGCATGCTTCACTCTAAATCAAATGGAGCTTAAATTGTAGAAAGAAGCAATAGTTTGTTCAGACCAATAATCAATCAACTACCACTAGTGTTTTTCAAGGTATGACTCCATATGAGAAATAGCATGGAAACAATCCATCAATTTCACATTTCAGAATTTTTGTATCAAGTGCATGGACCCATATTCCTAGTGAAAAAAAACAAATTGAAACCTAAAAATCACTAATACAATCTAGTAGGCTACAACAAAGTTTCCAAAGTATATAATCTATATGATCCTTCCACTCACGAGACCATTGAATGTAGAGACGCTATCTTTGATGAAGTTCCTACTCACAATCCACCAAGATCTTCCCCATTGCTTACAAATGATTCCCAACATGTTTTAGTGGATCTTCCCCCTTCACATTGTGATGTGTTTCCTCAAGCACTCTTCCTACAATGACTAGGTAGACATATGTATGATGACAAGGACCTTATTTATGACTCATTTGACTCCAATTCTACAGAAATCTCTTCTCCTATACTAAATACTCTTTCTAGCCCTTCTATTCTGGTAAACACATTACTCAATGATGGTGAAGAAAACTTCTTGATTGATCCATCTAATCCAACACTTCTTTCTTCAAGCAAGTAAGGCCTATGCTTAAGTACGCCATATCCACAAACGCCATGCTTGTAAACATTTTGATTTACTTGCACCCAAAGGCAAATCGAAGCACCAATAAAATCCTCCGTAACCATAAACCTTGCTCACCAAGGTCAATGATATGACAACTAAACTAAAGCTTCGCCCACTACTAACACTCCATTGCTCAATCAATGCTCCTAGATATCCCACTAGATACTGGAAGAGATATGGCATTCAAGGGGGGTGATATGTAATGTCTTCTCTATGAGGCCCATGTTTAGCATTAAGGGGGAATGTGTGTAATGTCTTCTCTGTGGCGCTTTGTTTAGGTTAAGGGGGTATGTTGAAAAATAGGGATGTATCATTATCATACCTGTAGGCTTAGTTAAGGCCAACCTTGTATGCATAGGCTCAAAAACCCATTAGGGAAAGTGCCCACTCTTGAGCTTTGTATAAATACCCAACTTGCATTTGTATTTTTTGTTCAAGTGATTGTGCTCTCTCTTGTGCTTGAGTTTCTTTCTCTCTCTAGAGTTGCACTTCTCTTCGCTGATTTCTCTTCAAGTCTTGTGCTGCCCTGGTGCTGGTCTATTTTTCTGTTTGTTGCATAATCAGGGTTTGTGTTTGGCTCTCTCGCTACCTCTTGTAATCTCAATAACTATTTGGCATTTGCCAATAGTCTCTGTATATGCTACATACATTTCATATTTAAAAATTCAACTTCAGATAGGAAGGAATAGGAAAAAGGAAAAAAAAAAGAGAAAAATTGCAAATTACAAAGAAACTCACTCTTTTGATTTTGAAGCAAGCTTCTAACCCCCACATTAGGTTGATGCAGAGCCGCCCCTGCAAAATTAACATAAATAAAAAAATCAAATTTAATATAATAGAAATAAAATGATGGAAAATAACCGAACAGAATAGAAGTGAACCAAAATAAAGCTAAAGGAAATAAAACTGATATAAACATTTAACAAAAATATATATCTCGATAACATCTGATATCAATTAATTTTGCTAAAAAATCTAAGTTAATAGAAAATGATGTAAATGAAATAAACTTAACAGAAACAAGAAAAAAAATCAGTGTTAGGCAAGGGTGACAAGGTGAATTTCTTGAACCACCAATGGTACAGGACATCCCAGTGTATATGTGAGATTTCAAAACCTTAAAATTTAAAAAGAGACATTCATTCAAACAGGATATACCTCTATATATTATGGCAGCTCAAATGCCAAGGGTAAGGAATAAGTTGTAATGGAATGCCGTGCACAAGCACAAGGAATGAGTGGAGATGAAAGGGCATGCATGAGTGGGAATTAATTGAAGGAAAAATGCAATCATATCCCTCTAACTAATGATTCAAGAAAATGGGATCAAATAACACAGAAGATAAAGTGACATATGGAGCAAGTTTCTATATGCTGACTAGTAGAAGGCTAGAAGCTTCCATTGATAACAAATATAGGCAACAGCTATGGTCCCTAGGATATGCTTTTCACATACAATGTTCTACAAGGTTATCGCTTCTTAGAAAGTGGTTTACCTCTGAAAGTTTGACTGGAAAACAATGGCAAGGGCACCACATTGTGCACTACACAGGGTAAGATGAAACACTGGAGTGTGGACACCTGTTTATACAATGGCCCTTCTTGAAAGAGATCTGGAGTGGAACAACAGTGAAAATATGCCTGGAATCCAACATCCCTGAGACCATCACAGAGCTCTACAACTTTATTCTAATTTCTAAGGCGGGACAAATTGTATTCTTTTAAATTAAAAAGTAATTCAATCTAGAAAAGTATTTGGTTTTGATCTAGCAAACTTGCTTTTCATATCAGTTTTGGTAAGAGGACATAGGACATCTTGGAAAATGAAGGCCCTCAAGTTCAGAGTTCGTGGCATAGAGCTGATTCTCGGTTGAGAGATTTTACACTCATCATTAGACAGAAACAAAAAGAGAATTTGATGAAACTGGCAGAATACATAATGCTCCTAAATAAACAAATGCTTTCTACGTTTAAAGGCAATCTGGAAATTACTCCACTATAGCCTTGTATTTCAGACCCAAAAGTCGGTCCATATAGTCTCCTATTGCAGACCCAAGAAAGAGTCGATAAAGCCTCGTATTTCAGACCAGAAAATGAGTTATACACCAGCAAAGTTTTAGGGGCTGAAGCATTCTGTTAGTTAAGGGAGAAGTATCTACGAAGATGCTTAGATCTGGATTCATTTGGACTTATCAGGTTGATTGGCTTTACAGTGCTTTGTACCTGACGATTTAGTATGACTGATTTTGTAGTGCTCTGCACCTGAAGAATGTATTTAATTTCTGCTTTAAATATGAGTATGTTTTTTCTGAGTAAAAAAATATACAGAAATGAAATTGAATACTAGAAATCAAATTAACCCCCTATGTAAGCTACCCGAAGTATATTCAACCAAATAATAGAAATCAAATAAACCCAAAATAAGCTTTCCGTAAACAAATTTAACCAGAACAAGCTACCAGAAATAAATTTAAACCAAATTAATGGAAACGAAAACAACCCAAAATAAGCTTCTGGAAATAAATTTAACGCAGAATAATAGGAATCAATAAGCTCCCGACCATATAAAGCCAGCAAGATAAATTAAGAAAACTTCACCAAATGTAAGTCAAATTAAGCCAAAACAAAGTCTAATGTCATCAAAACTGACCCAAGATAAAGTTAACAAAATTAAATCTAAGCCAGAATATATAATCTTCATCAATTTCATTGCCAGAAATTTTAAAATAAATTAACCCAATATAATGGTAACAGAACAAATTGGCAACAAAACTAAAACTAATAGAAATGGGCTTGAAAAAATTATATTCTGTTGACAATGTTTAAATTTTTGCTTTAATTTAAACGGATTTCGACTCTGTATACTTGGCATAGTTTTGCATCGACGAAAATAGAAAACTTAAACACTCAATTCAAGAAAAAAAACCAACCTGGGAGGAATTCAGCTGAAGCTGGCGGTGAAAAGAACGCGAGATAGATCAGCGTCAGATAACAAAACATCAAGAAAACGTTTTTTATCGTAGCGGATCGCATTTTGTCGAATCTGGATCTCTTCGACCGAGAATTCTCTATAGCCGGCGATTGAAAGCCCTCTGGAGATTTATTCAACAGAGAACACAAACTAACGCGGGGCTTCTTTTTCTTATAGATCGTCGATCCATAAGTAAAGCGCATCTTACGTGTCATCGGACGGAGGAGATATTCTTTGGGGGATACAAAGAACGGTTGCCTGCCGAAAGTTGACTGATGTTTACTTACACGGGTTCGTCGGTTTGTATAATGTTTACTTACACGGGTTCGTCGGTTTGTATAAGCTGTCATGAATTGGCAGTACGCGGAATTCGAAAAGGAAGTTTTAAATCAAATAATAAAAAAAAAATTTAATTATTTTATTGTATTTTAAAGAAAGAAGATAACCGTCGTGGTGGTTTATGTTCTTGAATTTATATAATATTAAGCCCCAAGGGTTAGTTCAATTGGTAAGACGTGCGCACACTCTCTCGGTATGGGGAGAGATCATGGGTTCGAGCCTTGAGTCCTTCGGGGTTAGGCCATCTGTGAGTGCATACTCTCTCGGTCTGGGTTTTCCGTGGAGATTTCCTCTGAAAAAAAAAAGAATTTATATAGAGTCCTTCGGGGTTAATGGCCGGCAGTTTACCACCTCTACCATCCACTAATCTGGGGAAGTATTGCTGGGTTTTCCGTGGAGATTTCTTCTGAAAAAAAAAGAATTTATATAATATTAATTTTTTTATTCTCATTTAAATTTAGTTTTAAAAATATATAAAATTGTAACTAAAATTTATAATATAATCATAAAATACTTGATATATACACTAATTGAAGGTCTCATCCTTATCAAATTTAGACAAACAAATTATTTTTAAAAAAACTGACATCATAACTAATATATTCATCCTAAATCCATGGAAATTTATTACAAACCATATTAATTTTATATTTTAATATTTTATTAAAATTATAATGAAGTGAAAGAAACATTATTAATCTCAAATGTGGGGAAGTATTGCTGGAACCATCCACTAATGTGGGGAAGTATTGCTGGGTTTTCCGTGGAGATTTCCTCTGAAAAAAAAAAGAATTTATATAGAGTCCTTCGGGGTTAGGCCATGTGTGAGGATGTATAGAGTCCTTCGGGATTAGGCCATCTGTGAGGATGGCCGGCAGTTTACCACCTCTACCATCCACTAATGTGGGGAAGTATTGCTGGGTTTTCCGTGGAGATTTCCTCGGAAAAAAAAAATTTATATAATATTAATTTTTTTATTCTCATTTAAATTTAGTTTTAAAAATATATAAAATTGTAACTAAAATTTATAATATAATCATAAAATACTTGATATATACACTAATGGAAGGTCTCATCCTTATCAAATTTAGACAAACAAATTATTTTTAAAAAAACTGACATCATAACGAATATATTCATCCTAAATCCATGGAAATTTATTACAAACAATCTTAATTTTATATTTTAATATTTTATTAAAATTATAATGAAGTGAAAGAAACATTATTAATCTCAAATTTATTACGAATATATTCATCCTAAATTCGTGGAAACATTATTAATCTCAACTTTATTACGAATATATTCATCCTAAATCCATGGAAATTTATTACAATCAATCTTAATTTTATTTTTTAATATTTTCTTAATTTTATCTTTTAATAGTTTATAATGAAGTGGAAGGAACATTATTAATCTCAACTGTATTTTCTAATCTTTCTATGGAACATAATTGGTTATAGTTTAGTTTTTAATATTTTTTTAATTTTATCTTTTAAAAGTTTATAATGAAGTGAAAGAAACATTATTAATCTTAACTGTATTTTCTAACCTTTCTATGGAACATAATTAGTTATAGTTTAGTTTTTAATATTTTCTTTTAATAGTTTATAATGAAGTGAAAGAAACATTATTAATCTCAAGTGTATTTTCTAACCTTTCCATGGAACATAATAGTTATAGTTTAGTTTTTAATATTTTCTTAATTTTATCTTATCTTTTAATAGTTTATAATGAAGTGAAAGAAACATTATTAATCTCAATTGTATTTTCTAACATTTCGATGGAACATAATTAGTTATAGTTTAGTTATTTACTCGACAACTGTAGTTAGACAAACAATCATAAATATAAATGGGTTTATTGGAGAATGTTAGCTAGATTTAAACATTTATAAATAGAAATGGGTTTTTATTATATAATCTTAGTTAGACTTAAATATTTATTATAACTATAAATGAGTTAAAATAAAAATTAGATTTAAATTAAATAAAAAATAAAGCTTAAATTGATAAAGTTATATTAATTTCTTATGTTATATTATTAAATTTATTGTTCATGTAGTAATAAATTGTTGTTAAGTAAAACAAATTAATAATTAAAGCTATTATTATTTTGATTTAAATTTTTCAGAGAGTGGGATTTTTCATTAAATGACACATGTCATAGCCTTTTGGGTATTTACATAGCTCTCCTCTCGGCGAAGGCGTTCCAGCTTGGAATGCATTCTACCCTGGACTATCAGTCACCTCGTACAAGCTTTGGCTCTGATGGCTCACTCCAACATCACATGAAATTAATGGTTGTCGACGCTTGGATCAACTACCTGGTCACCTCGCTCGAGGGCTTGAACGCAATTTGCTTGAGAAACAGATTATAATTTGCATCCTCTCAGGTCGCTCCATTCTATTTTGGCATTCCAGCTCCTATGCTAGACAGAGAAAGGGATTGTATGTAGGGACTATGCCGATAAGACTCTACACAACACCTCATAAGGGCAACAACTCTAAGGGAGCACGAGGTCGTGCAACGTTGTGACGCTCCATCTTTGCAGGGTATGGAGCCCATATCCCCCTCAATGTTCGCAGAGCAGTGGATGACTGGGAAGCGGAGGCCATTACTCATCATCGCACAACGCTAAGGCAAAGGCTTTCACACTACTAGCGAATGAAAAATGTTCTTGCCCAATTGCTCTGGGAACGGGACCATGTTCCTTCAACTACTTCTGACAGCTCCTCGGCTCAGCAAACATCCTTAGCTTCACCAAGTCTGAACCAGCAAGAACCTATCCAAGAGATTCCCCAGCATCCAGACACTAAGTCTACAAGACGCGCGGTAGAAGCACACCCAACGTGGCGACAAGAGGGTTGAATGTAGAGGGACGTGTGCAAATTGACGGCCCACCACAACAGACATCGACACCTCCTCCAACTGCGGAACCACCTCCTCCGATGAAGACAACAACTACTACAAGCCTTGTCCCATTGTTGAAGAACCATGGCGAAAGTCGTAAAGTCCCATGATTTTCTAAAATTCTCTGTGTTTTTTCTTTATGTTAGTTATGTCAATTTGCATGTTAGCTCTGATAGTTTTGATTAAAGAGACTTGGTTTCCCTAACAAAGAACAAGTCGAGGACAGATGTTGCATTTTTTGCCCTATACATGTAATATTTTTTGTACTTTAATATAATTCTATATAACTTTAAAAAAATATTATTTTTTATACTTTAATATAATTTTATATAACTTAAAAAATATATTAAATTAATTTTATATAAAAGTCATGATAAATTAAAACCTAAAATTAAAATTTTGAAATGTAATAAGTACTATTTAATAAATCCACTTTTAAAATAAATTGGAATTAATCTAATATAATCAATGTATTAATTAAACACATAATAAATCTAAATCAATATAATACTAATTACTTTATTAATTAAATCTATCTTACCCATTTATATTAAAAATAAATATAATCAATGTATTAATTAAATACATAATAAATCTAAATTAATATAATACTAATTACTTTATTAATTAAATCTATCTTACCCATTTATATTAAAAATAAAATATTAATAATCATAGTTTTAATTCACATTAACAATCGTCATCAAAACTTTTTAGTTTTAATTCACATTAACAATCGTCATCAAAACTTTTTAAAAGAAACTGATTAAAACACTTTTAAGCATCTTTTCATAAACCACTATGTAGTCAACAAAAAAAAAGTATATATAAAAAACGAGAAAAGCCAAAAGGTCCATCCTAATAATTTATAATTTTATGTTGTACAAAAAAATTATATACATAGAACGTGAAAAAGCTAAAAAATCCATCCTAATCATTTATAATTTTATATTATAAAAAATATTATTTATAATTTTATAAAGGAAAAAATATTATTTTACATAATATAGTATTTATTTTAAGTTGTGATGGTAATAGAGGTAGTTAAAAATTATATATAAACAAGAGCGACAAGATGGCAATGTCACCGCATTAACACTTTTTGCTATTTGCTATAAGACAAACTTTATAGAAATATGACACTGCAAGGTGGTGTTCTTGCACTCCCACATTATACTAGTTTTAGTCTCACTAACCTGTGTTTGTAATCATTTGTTGCCCAATAATAAAAGTCATTAAGTGAAATACTTTTACTGCTTCAGTCATGTAGGAAAGGAACCTGTTGAACGATAAGCCCAATACCCGCTATGTGCCCAAACTTAATATAATATATATAAATACCCAATATTGAGCTTGAATATTGAGAGTGGGTTTATGTAAATACTCAATTTAATACTGAGATTGTATATTGAAAGTGGGTGTATGTGAACACCCAATTATATAGGTTAGCCATGGCCCAAACAAATATAAGTGGGTGTATGGACACCTTGCTCAGGATAGGGTTGGCCCTATGCACTACATTCCCCCTTAATCTTAATAGGAGGCTTGGGAGAGAGAGCAATACATCCCCACTCCCCCACTGATGTTGAATGTGGACCATATAATGAAGATGTCACATTTAATCCCCCTAAATGTCGTATTCTGCATACCAACACTATTCCACAACCTAATGAAAGTGGCCTGTAGTAAAGGTACATAAGAGAGATCCACAGAGAATCCTTGCTTGAGGGCAGAAAGTTTTGGTTTAACTCTCTTGCATGTGAAGGAATTCATGAAAGGATATAAGACTTGCAGTTCAAGCCTTCTAAAGCAAACTCTAAAACATAGAAGTTGATTTGCCTTGATTGCAGACACTAACATCAAATCATAACTGTTTCTGCCATGCTATCAAATCATAGATATTTCTGCCATGCTTACAGACACTGATACCACAGCCATGGTTGTTTTGGTTCTACCAAATGCTAAGGCCTCAATTAATGTTATATGTCTACAACCCATGTTACAAACACTAGCAAACAGGTTGTGAAATGGTAGCCATAAATATAGATTACGGATAAGCCCAATGCAATTTGCAAAATCTCTACTGGATTTGTGTGAAAGCAACTGAAATCTATGCAACGAAACTTGAAAAAATGATTTAATACATCTTTGATCATGTTTGCATTTAAATTATGTTACCCACTTTTGAAAAGGTGATTTTCCAAATTGCCTCTTGGCATATATTCATACACAAGCAATCTTTGATCATCTTCTATGCAATATCCAATGAGTTTGACTAGATTTGCATGGCGAAGCTGACTGAGGAAGTTGACTTCTAGATGCAAAATCATAAGAAAAATAATCTTTCAAGTTCCTTGAATCTAAATCCATCAGCCCATTACAGCACACATCTCAAATAATATGTTCCACATTATCACTTTCATTTGGAAACTCTGTTAACTTCATAAAAGGTCACCTTGATCATGGGATACTTGTCTGATTCAACCAATTTGGTTCCTACCTCTGCTAATATGAGGAAGAGGAATAGCGCTAGAGCCATTTATGTGTTGTTCATGAATGCCATATTCAACTATGATTTTGATATCATTTAGCTTGTAGAGATGGTGAAAAGTGAAGGTGGCAAGGGGAATTTTCAAGAGAAGTTAGATGTGGGTAACAATGAAGACCCTATGCAGAGATGAGAAGGGTTGAGAACTAGGAGGGTTCGCAGGGTTGAGGAAAATTAATATGGGCAAGAAAAATATATGGATATCAAAAGAGATAATCACACTGCTCAATTCTACCAAGAGAAGATCTATGAGAAAGCAAAGAAGGAAATAACATACATGGAAGAGGATATCATATTGGAGAAGGAATTCATCTCGAAGGCTCGGAGATTCAATTTTGAAGGCTAGTGTCTTGATCTCGAGAACACTCATGGCAGGATTACACTCTTAAATAGGACTCTCGACCTCTATCGGTCTATCAAATCCACCCTAGGAAATACCATATTTGAAATAGGTGAATCTTATGGGGATCTCATCGGTCAGTTGGATGAGATTCGCACTATCGTTAGCATGCTCAATGAGTTCCCATAACACTTGAAGGTAATAGAAGCCAAACCGAATCTCCTCACTTAGTCATTGGCTTTCAAGTTTAAAGTCACTAGGGTTGATGATGGGCTATTGGGTTTCAAGTTTAAAGTCACTAGGGTTGATGATGGGCTAGCCTCTTACTTTGGTCCCAACCCATCCACAAGTGCCTCCTCTTGCCCAAGCCCAAGTTATTAATATGGAGGATGAATACTTAAACCATAACGCTCCACTTGTGAGTCGCGTTAGAGGAAAATCTGTGGCCCACTCCCAGACTCTCTAAAGAGTTACTCTCAAGTAGCTCCTTTTGAATCCAACATGTTTTCCTTAGAAACAATCTTTTTTTGTGTCTCTCAGATCTCGATATTGAAAGTTTCTATTTTGATATTGTCATGTTATTTACGACTAGTTAGAAGTGGTTTTATTATTGTTATATACAATATTTTCAGACATTAAGACCCATACTCGGCCTTGGTGCTTGCAGCTCTCAGGTGTCTTGTTTTCCCAAGGGAAGGGAACCTAAGAGTTGATATTTTTGTATGCTATGCATTTTGTTGTATATCAATAGAATAGAATGATCCATCTTGCTTACAAAAAAAATATGAAAGAATTATATATCAAGTAAAATGAGAGATATTCAAATAAAAAGGGAATGAATACATTTTGGGGGTTTTTTACCTACTTATCAATGTCACTAAAGTTTGAGTGAGAATATTTATGGTCAGCTAAGGAGATTAACAATTAGGTTAATAGAGACATAAATACATATCCAATAAGCCCAATTATTTTAAGTGGACCTCAGGGGGATACTTAATTCTTGCTCATTTTATTATAGGGACATGATTTTGATAAATTCTCTTATTATTTGACTAAATATAAATGTCTTTTGTGACTGGATAAAGTAGACAAATATTTAAATTCATTGTGTCTTATGTCGTTTCCTCGACTTGGTATTATAGATTTAATGACAATGAAAAGTTGAATTATGCAGGGTTTAAATCTCAATTGAACTTGACACATGAAGATATTATGAGACAACTTCAATCACTTGCACGTTTTAAGCACAAAATTTGTAATTTCCCAATTCGAAAATTCCCAACAAAGGCAGAATTTTGGAAAAATTGTCTTGACTAGTTTTGACTTAAGGGGTTTCGAATGGCTCAAGAGGGTATCAAATTTGGTAGGGATTTATGTGGGGAGTCTTAGGACTCTTTAATTGACTCTTTGACAGTTTTATGACATGTCACAGACATCTTCAACTCAATTTGGGCATGATGGCAAAAAAGGGAAAAATTACTAGCAATTTATGATGCAATTCCCCCAAGGGTGTGGGCAGAAATGACTCTCCAAATCCTATGCAACCCTACCAGATTTCATAACAGAGTATGGGGACTGTAATTATACTTCATTCAATTTAATTTTATGTGGTTAATATTTCTTCAACATAGGATTAAAGCTTCATATTCAAATGCATAATTTTAGTGATATTTGCTTAAGGGAAATGGCACATAAAAGTTCAACTTTGAATCATAAATGGTGCATATAATGGTTCAGAACAGAGAAAGATGAAATTATACCATTGAAATCATCTCAATATCTCACTAACAACATAACATTGACTCAAGTCGCAATACACATCAGATATACAATCTCCATTTAAAGGGAAAATCATCACATGGAAACTAGTCACAATAAAGCTTGGAAATGTGGACATTTGCATATGTATTTCTTCTTATTTCGACTTACATAGGATATGAGAGACATATTACAGAGCCATGAATTATTTACCCATGGTTTGGCATCAAATGAACTCAATGGGACGCAACCACCATTCACAGAAGTGTGCCTTCATAGAAAAACATGGAAATATGGAAGTGGAAATTAAGAGAATGGGAGGAGAGATGGGTAATGAACAGAATCAACCTCCTATATGAAACAAAACAATCCATGAACCTCCAAATGAGAGGTATATATTGCCTCTCCCATGGCCAACTTGGATGAGAATCTCACTCTCTCGAAATTGGCTTACTAGGAGGGTAAGTGTGCACTCACCGTGCAAAGGACAAGCTAATGCTCTCCAAATGCCAAAGACAAATTCACAAATGATAAAAAATCCATTTCCATTCCTCATGACATATTTTTATAACCCTCCTAAGGTCCTCCAAGGTCTAATTCATTACCATAGGATTCCTCCACCTCATCCTTGATGTTTAGTAACCTCCGTGCCACTTGGTCTTCTCCTCAACCCTTCATCTTCCACCAAATTCGAATGGCTGCCACCTAGTCCCAAGTGCACCCTATTGGAGGATATTTTTAGCCCTGACATTTCAAGTTGTCATAGGTCCGCAATCAGGTCTGACTTTTCATAGAATCTTCCATCATTGTTGTCATAAAGCGTAGGGAATCTAACTCCACATGGCACCTAGTTTCTACCTAGACTCTTCCTCTTCTATGGGGAGTTACTCCTCCTCACCCATTCAAATCCTTGGGCTCATGATATGTAATTTGATGAATATTCACCAAAAATATGGTCAATAAAAGTGGATGCATCATAACCACGCTTTAAAATGTGACATGTCAATGGACATATGGAAAGTAGTATTGTAACAAAACTCACCCGAATGCAACCGTTTTATCCATGCTTTTTGCTGCCCACTAACATAGTTCCTCAAGTAGCCTTACAACCATTGATTCACCCTCTCTATTTGGATATCAATTTGGGGATGATATTTTGTGCTAGGTTCCAAATTTTTCCCCACCATTTTGAAGAGTTCTTGCCAAAATGCACTCAAAAATCTGTTATCTCTTCCACTAGCAATGCTCTTCGAAAGCCCATGCAATCTGAAAACTTATTTAAAAAATAGTTCAGCAACTTGTGCGGAATTGAAAGAGGTAGTGAAAACAAAGAAATGAGAAAATTTAGTGAGTCTATGCACCACCACAAATATGCAATCCTTACCAAATACTTTGGGCAAACCAATGATGAAGTCCATGGAAATGCTCTCCCATTTTTGTGCTGGATTGGCAAGGGATGTAAGAGACCAGCTGGATGAGTGTGCTCTAATTTATTTTTCTAACATGTGGGGAATTCATTAACATACTCCAAAACATCAGCTTTCAACCCTTTCCATGCAAATATTTCCCTCAACATTCGGTATGTTTTGAGGAAACCAGGGTGACCTGCTAGAGGAGAATCATGAGCTTTTTTTAAAATTTCCTCCTTCAAACTTGAATTAGGGACAAAAGTGGGTCTATATTTGTAGTAGATGATTCCTTCCAACACGTTATACCTATCATCATGGTTAGTCCCGTCAAAAAGTTCACAAGAAAATTTATCTCTGGCATACTCTACTTCTAATGTGGCTTTCCAATTTTCTGCTACATCCATTAGAGAAATATAAGGTATTCTAGATAAGGCGTCAACTACCACATTATTATTCCCCATCACATATTCAATATCAAAGTCAAATTCTTGAATCTTACTCACCCACTTTTGTTTCCTTTCATTTAAATCCTTTAGTGAGAAAGTACCTTAAGCTGTTATGGTCAGTTTTGACTACAAATTTGTTTCCCACCAAGTATTGTCTAAACTTGATAAAAGCATGCATGATGGCCAACATTTCTTTATCATATATGGAGCAAATCCTCTCATGTGGTTGTAGCTTCCTACTCTCATAATCTATTGGGTGTTTTCCTTGTTTTAGGACTGCTCTAATGCCTTCTCCCGATGCTCTAGATTCCAAGACAAATGGTTTAGAAAAACCAGGCAAGGCTAGAATAGGGCAATTGCTTATGACCTCCTTCATTCTTTGGAAATATTTTTTATCCCCTTCATGCCATTGGAAAGCATATTTTTTTGTCAAATCAGTGAGAGGTGAAGTGATTTGGGAGAACCCCTTCACAAACTTTCTATAGTAGGTGCAAATACCAATTAATCCTCTTAATTTAGTGAGACTTTTGGGACAAGGCCACTCTAAAATGGCTCTTATTTTCTCCATATCCACCTTCACACCATGTTGACCAATGATGTGTCCAAGATACAAGAGCTCTGTCAAACCAAACTCACATTTTGATAGCTTAGCAAACAAAGATTGATCATGCAGAAATTTTAGTACCTCTTCTAGATGATGCAAGTGTTCCTTCCAAGTTTTACTATAAATAAGAATGTCATCAAAGATAACAAGTACAAACTTATGAAGTTGCTTATGGAAGATTTTGTTAATGCATGATTGGAATGTGGCTGGTGCATTTGTCAATCCAAAGGGCATAACAGCAAATTCAAAGTCACCATAGTGGCATGTGAAAGCAATCTTTGTTATGTCTTCTTCTCTCATTCGAATTTGATGATAACCAGATCTAAGGTCAATCTTTGAGAAGAAATTGGCTCCACGGAGCTCATCCATGAGCTCATAAATCCTTTGGACGGGGTATCTATTATTTATTGTCTTATTGTTTAATGCTATGAAATCAATGCACATTCTCAAGGTTCCATCTTTCTTTTTTACCATAACAACTGAAGAAGCAAATGGGCTAGAATTAGGCCTTATGAGACCCAACTCTAAGAGTTATTTATTGGCCTCTTCAATCTCATCATGAATCCTTTTGGGATTCCTATAGGGATCTATTTTTATAGGTTGTGTTCCTATCTTTAACTCAATGATATGCTCAACACCTCTATCTGGTGGCCTTCCTGGGGGAAGGTCTCCAAAAACCTTCTCATACTTACTCAATAGTTGCTTTGTGTCCTTAGGATGTTTGGAAATGTTCAAGTGAGTATTAGGAGATGTAATTAAACATTCAACAACCCATTCTATATCTACATGCCTCAAGATAGGCCTCATGTTGTGAGAGGACACCACTTAATTTGGGTAAGTGTGCATTCCCCTCAACAAGATGTGTTTCCCTTCTGAATTTTTTAACCTTATTTCAGGGACTTGGTAATTCACCGTATGATCCCCTAAAGAATACAACCATTTTAATCCCAAAACCACATTTGTATCAGCTACATTCACTACATAAAACTTGTTAGTGATAGTATGATTTCCTAGAGTAACTTGAAGCTTTGGAATCCATTTAGTGCAGTCCATATAATTGTCACCTGGAATGATGACTGTGAAACCATCAAAAGTTTCAGCTTGTAACTTTCTCCTCTTCACCAAGGCTGCATCTATGAAGTTGTGAGTTGCTCCACCATCCACTAGAACCGTGACCTTTTGGCCTTGTATGCTACCCTTGAGCCTTAAGGTGTGGAATCTAGGTACACCCGAAAGTGCTGCAATTTTTCCTATATCAGGAGTGGGTTCTTCTTCTTCTAATGTTTGATACCCTTCTTCTTGGGCTACAAGTTGTGCCTCTTCCTCCTCCTCCTCCCCCTCTTCATCATCTTCAGAAAAAACTTCAATGTAGTGTGCCTTCCCCTTGGGACATTTATGTCCTGGGACCCAAGGTTGTTGGCATGTAAAACATAGCTTCTTTCTTCTAAGATCTTGTTTGATTGGTCCTCCTTTATTTTCTTTGGTAAAGGGGTCCTTTTTCCATGGTTTGTTACCTTCCTTGAACTTGGAAGGGAAATTTGGCTTAGGAGGGTATTTGGTTCTTGGAAACACATTCTGCAAATCCTTTGTCAAATTCATGCCATCCTTCAATGTGGCTGGCTTGTTGGGTTTCACTGGCCCTCTCAAAGGTTCCATCAATCCTTCAGTAAATAATAACACCAACCTAGACATAGATACATCAGAAACCATTACTGAATTCTTTTTAAATTCTAACATATATGCTTCAGGAGTTCCTACTTGCTTCAATTGCTCTAGTTCTTTGAAAGGAAGTCCGGGGTCTTTCCTCTCAAATCTCTCCATAAATACATTAGAGCAACCCTCATAAGATAAAATATGATCATGTCCCAAGGTTCTAAGACCATGTAACCACCAATCACTAGCTTCCCCTTCAAGATGTAGAATGGCCATTTTCAATGCATCTTCTTCAACCATAGGATTTAATTGGAAATATACACTTAATGTTTGCAACCAAGCACTAACAGACATCTGTGAGGAACCATCAAAGGAAGGAATGGTTACTTTTCCCATGGTGTATTTTAATTCATGGTTAATATGAGATTCCCTATTCCCATTTCCTCCTTGCTTGAACTGAAGAGAAGCTCTAATGAGCTGATCAAAAGGTAGGACTTTCTTACATTCATCACTTAATTACTGCCAATCATTTGTTGCTTCTCTAACATCATAGGTGGTGTAAGGGCCTTCTTTGGACTCTAAAAACTTAGGTATTTCAGGTCCATTCTTATTTTTGAACTCAAGAGGTCTGGTATGAGGTCCATCCTTCAAAAAAATGGTTTCTCCATTGGTCTTCCCCTCATCATTGGGTGTACTACTACTACTCTCGGGTTTTGACTTGCTCCCAAGTTGGCTAACCAAAAATTTGAATCCTTGCACAAAATGTTTGGTCATGCCTTCAAGATTGGATTTGATGAATTTCTTAAGGTCCTCATTGTTTTCTTTGTCATCCATATCTCACAGTTCTAGTTTTGTTGTAATCTTCTTGTAAAAAGAACTAACCTCTCCACTTCCTTCCTTTTGACTGTTAAGGTCTCTAGTATCAGTTTCTAAAGGAGGGAGGTCATAATAAGAAAACATGAAAAAATAGATCTATTAGGTGCCAAGATCATGCTTTTATACCACTTGTATTGTTAAAATTCGAAAATTCCCAACAAAGGTAGAATTTTGGAAAAATTGTCTTGACTAGCTTTGACTCAGGGAGCTTCGAATGGCTCAAGAGGGTCTCGAATTTGGTAGGGACTGATGTGGGGAGTCTTAGGACTCTTAGATTGACTCTCTATTATTTTTATTATAGGTCATATAAATATCCAAATCTATTTGGTAATGATGGAAAAAAGGGCAAAATTACTAGCAATTTATGATGCAATTCCCCATAGGGTGTGGGCAGAAATGGCTCTCCAACTCCTATGCAACCATCCAAAATTTATAAACAGAGTATGGGGACTATAATTAGACTTCATTCACTGTAATTTTATGTGGTTAATAATTTTGCAACACATAATTAAAGCTTCATATTTGAATGCATAATTTCAGTGATATTTGCTTAAGGGAAATGACACATAAAAGCTCAACTTCGACTCATAAATGGTGCATATAAGGTTCAGAATAGAGAAAGGTGAATATATACCATTTAAATCATCTCAATATCTCACTAACATCATATATCATTGACCCAAGTCACAATACACATCAGATATACAATCTCCATTGAAAGGGAAAATCATCACATGGAAACTAGTCACAAGAAATCTTGGAAATGTGGACATTTGCATATGTATTTATTCTGATTTATACTTATAGAGGATATGAGAGAAATATTACAGATCCATGAATCATTAACCCATGCTTGGGCATCAACTGAACTCAACGGGGCACAACCACCATTCACACAAGTGTGCCTTCATAGAAAAACATGGAAATATGGAAGTGGAAATTGAGAGAATGGGAGGAGAGATGGGTCACGAACAACAAAAACCTCCCATCTGAAAGAAAACACTCCATGAAACTCCAAATGAGAGGTCCGAATGTCATATCCCATGTCCAACTTGGATAAGAAACTCACTCTCTTGAAATTGGCTCACTAGGAGGGTAAGTGTGCACTCATCGTCTAAAGGGAAAGCTAAAGCTCTCCAAATGCCAAAGAAAAATTCACAAATGATTAAAAGCCATTTCCATTATTCATGACATATTTTTATAACCCTCCTAATTTCCTCCAAGGTCTAATTCATTCCCATAGGCTTCCTCCACCTCATCCTTGATGTTTTGTAACCTCCATGCCACTTGGTCTTCTCCTCAACCCTTCATCTTCCACCAAATTCAAATGGCTTCCACCTAGTCCCAAGTGCACCCTCTTGGAGGATATTTTTATCCCTGACATGTTGGGTTGTCATAGGTCTGCAATAATGTCCGTAATAAGGTCTGACTTTTCATAGAATCTTCCAACGTTGTTGTCATAAAGCATAGGGAATCTAACTCCACATGTCACGTAATTTCTTCCTAGACTCTTCCTCTTCTATGGTGAGTTACTCCTCCTCATGCTTTCAAATCCTTGGGCTCATGATATTTCATTTGATGACTCTTCACCTTCCAGGAACATTCCATCACTCATAATTTTGAATTTGGGGTTAATTCATGACATGTGTAAGGAAGAATCTAGCCACCAAAGGCCCCCATGGACCTCCAAATGTCCTTATGAAGCAATGCCACTTTATTTTCTCCGTATTTATTATTTGTATGACCCAAATTAATGTGTAAATGGTAAAATAAGGCTCTCTTGGGTCCCATAACTCCCTTATTGCAATATTTAATGCCTCCTCCCCCAACCTAGGGAACTAGTAGGTGGGTGAACATTGTCAACTAGTAGACCTATTGGAATGGGGACATGAAAAAATTCCAATCAAACTCAAAGTAATAAATTTTGGGTGTCATGCAAATGTGTTCAAAATGACAACTCCCTAATCCCGAACTCATTTAATCTATTTGATTTGATCCAATCAACATTGTTACCTCCAACCATATTCCAATGCAAATAAGAAGAAGAAAAAATCATTATCTTCTAGATCTTGCACTAGAAAAAACTATTGTATCAAACAAGCTTTCAAAAAGTTATAGCAAAAAATAAATAAAAAAACAAGAAAATGAAAATGCTAGAAAGAAAAGTGTAGAATTGTCAACACACTGGACTACATAATGTGAGCTTTCCGTTGCTAATTTTTTCTTATATTAAATTGTTTTAAATTCAAATTAATACCTTGTTGTTACTTCAATATTTTGGTGTTCATATGGGCATAAGGAATATCGAGAAATTAAATAGTGCCTTATGATATATAAAAAGTGCCTAAACATGGTAAGGGAAGTCGTCTAGGTTGTAATCATCTAAGACATGGTTGCACATGTCATTTCAATTTTCACATGCTCAAGAAGGAACCTGGTTGTGTTTTGATCACTTATAGCAAGATGAATTATATAACTAGAAATTGCTCCAAGAAGGTGCAACAGTACGTTGATAGGTTGGTTATGTAGGGTGAAATGGATGGAAAGAGGAAACTAAAACCAAGAAATTGCATCAACAAAAGTTTAAACACCATGTAGATCTAAACTTGTACCTTAATTTTTGCTTGGTCCAAAATCATGGGACTTAAATATTTTAGTTATAATTTGCATTGCCCATGGGGGTTAGAGTAATTGGTAATGATAAATTGAGATGAGAAGTCATAAATAGAAGGTCATAAGTTCAAATCCCTTGTGGGTATTTAGTTAAAAAAAAGTTGTACAAATGATTTATTAATTTTGCTTCAAATTATTTTTTGTTTCAAAATCATTACCATAAAGATTTTAGTTATAATTTTGTTAAAAGGACCTATTAATATTTCTCTAGTATTTTTCGTATCAAAATCATTACCTTGAATATTTTAGTTATAATTTTTGTAGAAATATTATTTGGGGTTTTAGCCATATTTTTTCATTTTCTCTTAGGCCAAATTAAAGATCTACATTTACCCAAGTCATGATATAAAACCAAATGGAGAGTTTGTTTTTATAAATCTTCTCCAAATATATTCTTTTTCTATCAAACTCGTTGTCTACATTACCTTGAAAGTCACCCATGCATTGTAATTGTGTCAAAGTGATTTTCAAGATTCATATATCTATATCAAAAGTTATTCATGCCTATGGTAAATGTAGGATATAGATCCCAAGTGCAAATAAATAACTAAGTTTTGATCAAGGAATTTTTAGTTAACTTATTGGTGTATATGTATATGTAGAGAGAAAGAAGGGGGGTATTTGTATATTATCAATAGAACCGAAGAAGAAAACATGTTCAAATGATGTCCTTTCTGAATACATAACCACAAAGAGTTTCTACTAAGCAAGTTATTTCATAAATAACTATGCCTAAGACAGAATGACCTAAATGGCTTCAATCTACAATTGAAACATACATGACATGGCATTGGTTTAGATGTGTACAACTCACCCACATGATGGACATAATTTATTCATAGTTGCCAAAAACAAAATCTCCATAGAAAAATGTCAAATGGGATACACACAAAATCTAATACTTACAAAAATTAAAATGAGGCATCCAAATTCATATAATTCCCAATTAATGTAAATCCAACTAGAATATGGGAAGTAATTTATGGAAAATATATTAAATTCTCTCTAAGAAAGGAACAATTTGAGAGAAAAAATTTATGGGCAAGAAACTACAATAAAACCTCTTCTACCAGACATTTGAAGGATAATGCACAACAACTCAGTTCAATGACCATTAAAATATGATCATGAGCATTTTCAATGGTAAAAATCAACATTGTCTAGTTAAACAACATGAAAATCAAATTAAAGACCACACAACATTTTTCAGCAAATAAATGTCATTAAAAACATTGAGAATGATCTTGAAATTAGTTACGAGACTCCATTTAGATAAAATAATTCTATCATTAAAAGTCCAATAACCAATGGAAAAATAATTTATGGCTAAAACCATACTTGTGAATGGTCAACAACCCAATATAGTCAACCTGGCATCTTTAAGTGGCCAAATATATGAAATATTCAATGTTGTTTGTTACAACTGCATGTGATATGTTCAAATTTTGGTATAATTATGTCTAGTTGTTTTGTATGTATATGTAAATACAGTTACATATTATATAGGGACATTAGTGGTCTATTTTGAATATGTTAAGTATGTTTAAATGCCCAACATGCATATGCAAAGATTTGTATAAATTGACAACAACTGCAATCCTAATTTGGTCCATAATAAAAACAATGTATGTATTGGAAGCTCTCTCAGAGGACTTGATATAAAAATAATGAAATAACACAATTATTTTTTGGCAAAGCACAACCTTTAAGAAACAATTGGCATGCAATTCAATTAATGGAAAATAGAAAAAAAAAATAAAAATGAAAACATGATAAACCACAATAACATAAATAAGGCAGTTTGTATTGTTTCTAAATCACAACTTTAAACGCATTTGAACTATAATTTAGTTAGTCTACAAAGAATGATGTTTGACATCACTTACATGTTACATTCAAACACTTCCAACATTAATACAAAAAAAGACAAATATAAACCTAAAAAGTATAAACATAAATGTAAAACTTAAAAATATTAAAAACCATGTATGTTTATGTATCCACTGTTGACATTTAAATTGACATACCGTGGAACATAAATTTGACATATTAAGTAGTTCTCATTTAAAACCCAAAAATGGAGGAGATCAACTTCAAATTATTGCCATGTTTTATTGTTATTGTCAATATTCCGAGTAAACATTGTAACAAACTGTCAGCGTTCTCATGGAAATGAGGTGGTGGTATACATATTAGTAGCTATAATACAGGAATAGTTTTCGCTACAACCATGGCTTGTTATTTTCCGGATTCAACAGAAATAGATGGCCCGAATTCTTTAAGAAGAATAATGCATCAAAACTACCTCCTGTGCTGGTTCTGCTTCAGCCTTTAGTGCACCAACTAGGTGTGGGATACAACGAGTAGATGCTTCAATGCCCAGAAGCTTTGAAAAGTTACATAAACATATGTTGAAATATTTCACAACCTCCTCGTTGATAGTAACAATAATCCATAATTCCTTTTCCATAACAACTGCAATAGCAAAACCTAATTAATTTTGTTTTATTTAACAGGATGATTTTTTTAGACAAGCAAATTGGCCCCAACATATCGTGAATATTAACACTACACTTATTCTAAGGTCAAATAAATCATAAAAAGCATGAGATAACTTTTATTGAACCAACATAGATTCATCTTAAATATGGATCTATCAAGTACATATATGATCAAATTTATTGAAATTTTGATCCCTCCAGGTGCTTGATAGATTCAAGTTTAAGCTAGATCTATGCTATTTTTAATTTTTTTAACAATTCTATAAAATTAAATTGACCCAAAAAATTCAATAGTTTTTTTGACACATACATACGTATGTGACAACATCTCCCCCATATTGAAATGTAGAGTAACGAGTACTCTTTATACAAAAATTGCTTTAAAATAGTCCATCAAACAAAAATAGTTCTCTAAAAGATTGACATTCGTTGTCTTACATACATAAATCCATGTGTGTAGCAAGTACATAAAGGAGTTGAACAAATAAAATCCATCTTGATTTCAGAACAGGGTATTCAGTATCTTAAGATGATTTTATATCACCCCGCTTTGAGAGACAATATTCCATAAGAGAACATAGTGCTAGGTTTAGCCTCTATAGTCAATCAAAACACAATAATTAGATGCAATCTTTGACAAGTTGTAGACAATTGTTTGCTACGAAAATGATTATTTGGATGTTATGATGTATAATCCATACACTGTAAATCATTATATACATAGATTAGTTATATAGTTTTGATAATGTTGCTTGGATTAATTTTTTTTATCATTATAATTGTTACATATGAATTATTAAAGGATGTTTAAATATGTGAATGATCCCTAAGTAATTGATAGTACTTAAGAAATTGCTATGGAGGTGATTTGGCATATTATTGACCACTTAGAGGCATGGCTAAACATTACAGTTAATGCATGAAAAACTAATAGAGAAAAACTAAACATAGGGTTTAATCTTTCATAAATAGATTAGGTTTGAGAATCAAGCTATTACTAGTGTACGGTTTAAAAAGGGGTATGTTATTATTCAGTAAGCATACTTAATGTTGTTACAATAAGTTTGATGTGAGATTGATGTTTTTCATTACATGAGAGAGAGAGAGAGAGAGAGAGAGAGAGAGAGAGAGAGAGAGAGAGAGATTACACCTCATACCCCAATTGGATACTGAGGGTAACATGTGTGTTACAATTGTTAACAAGCAAGTTATGAGCCTCATAAATATCTTGGAGAGCTACAACATATACATGTAATCATTCAACAAAAATTATGGAATGATAACAAAGTCTTGCACTTATGGAGTGATAACAAAGTCTTGCACTTAGAGTGGACAACTTGAAGGATGACTCTTTTGTAGAAAGAGGTTGCAACTCCTGCGTGTTACAAGTCCTTTCTGACTATGGTGAGAGACTTCCATTGAATTTTATATTTCCGCGACTAATTTTAAAATTATATGCTAAAAGATGCAAAAGATCACATATAGTATCTAGTCAAAACTATGGGTATAGATCCCCAAACACATCCATTCCGTAATATTGTTTAACAATCATATACCAGAATATATATCGACATGTACATGGTTAATTATATATACATTAGTATCTAGTCATCACTATAAACATAAATATACTTCGATATAATGGATGTATATAAATATGCATTGTCGAAGATGGATTAGTTAGTTTTAATAAAGGGGTTGTATACTCTAACAAAATGCATTTTAATTGTAAATAATGACGAGAATGTAATAGGATAAATTCAACACAATCTAAATTACTTTCAAACTCCATTTAGTTCCTTGACAGACATAGATTATTTGAATCCACACCCTTCTCTTGTAGATTTTTTTTATGATAGCTCCACTAGATACTAAATCACTCGTCACAACCTCTTATGGAAGGATAATTTATAGAAATTGAACATTAAGAATGATACTTAAAATCACATGCCTTTCATTTCATTAAGAATCATAAAGATATGATCTTTAATGTAATTCATAAATATGTTATCCTTCAATTTCATTAAGAAACATAAGAATATGATTTTCAATGTAATTCACAAAAATATTATCCTTCGACTTCATTAAAAATCATAAGTATAATTCACAAAACTATTATGCTTACAATATAAAAAATATTATCCTTCGATTTCATTAAGAATCTTAAGTATAATCCACAAAAATATTATGCTTGCAATATAAATGTACATTTATATATCTTAAAAATACCTCCTATAAATATATTCAACTTTATCCCTATATCTTTATAGGGAAAATAGAAACTACATTTAGGTGATAATAAAGCCCAAAAACACCCCCTTGTAAATATGTTGAACGTTATCCCTATGTTTTTATATAAAAAAATAGAAATTACTAAAAAAACTACCTACTTTAGGTTCTCCATATTTGGGTTGTATTTTGGCAAAAGAAAGATTTATTGACTATTGTATTTTTGTGGAACCTAACAGGCCCTAACTATATTCACTTTTAATGGATGAAGAAAGAGGTTTGAGATTAATCTTTATATAGATATTTTATAATATTTACAAGTTGAGAAGGTGCTGTGAAGATCTTTTTACTTTAGGCATTGCTATGAACACAAGGGATAACTATTTTTTTTATGTAGACATTGTTTTAAGTTAAAATTCATATATAGTGTGTTGAAAGATTTAATGTGTCGAGAGATGTTTTTTATAACTCGCTAAAAGGGAGAAGTGCTCATTGAACATGATAGATATCACGTCAATAATATTATCAAATATCAAATAAAAAATATATCGATGAATTTAATCTAAAGTTCAACACACACATAAACTATTGTTGAAACTTGGATAGTTCTAATTTTTATGTAATATAGGAAAGTCTAATTCCTATTTTAAGTTTTATATTATCTAATTTAATAATTGATATATTGCTTTCAATCATTGTAAGTTTAAGTTTGTCTTATTAATTATTTGATATAAATATTGTAGAATTTGTTTATCTTTACCTATTTGCAATTTATATGTTTTTTTATAATCATGATGGAATTCATCTTCTATGATTTCGTCTAATAGTGTTTTATCACCAACATAAATCCATCTAATCTCTAAATCTATTACATATTAATAAAGATCAAATTACTCATAATGCAAATTTTTTCTCAAGTTTTTGCACTTCAAAAAATGTTTACAGCTTGAGATATTTGTGAGAGATTTGATCTCTATTGACGCATAATAGATATGGAGTTAAGATGGATCTTGGTACCATATACTTTTTAATTTAAAAGGAATATGTGGTAATAATCAATCCATCTACTTCTATCAACGTTTATAATAAAAAATGTAAAGCCTTTATCTTGAATTAAGATATTAAATTATTCAATGTTTACTTTGCTTGCTCTTTAAAAGACCTTAATACAAAACTGACATTGTTCGTCAAAATATATGATCATTGTATTATGACTCATAGGTTAAGGATGAGGGAAGAGATTTGTTCTCTAAAAGATGGAGAAGTACCTATAATATATTTCATTTGGAAAAGTAATAAATCATTTCAATATAAATCACTATGGATTATTTACTTCTATTCTAAGAAGGTCCCATACCTATTTAACTCATTATACCTCATAAATAAGTAAGCATAGGTCCTAACCATAACACCATGGAAATACGAGTCCAATTACTCAACATAAGATGCAATTACATTTGATTTTATATGTAATTATTTCTTAATACAATTTAATCTATTACAAACTTAAAGGAAAACCATTCTATCTTTCTAACCAACCTCCATTCATTCAGATGCCAACTTGATCCATACACATAAGCATACATTCTTCTTTGCGCCGAGAGGCGCATTCTACAGCCCGGTATGAGGTAGAAGTGTGATTCCGTGCTCAACGTGGAGATGACATGTGTCACATAAAAAAGTCAGCTTATATATCTATATATATACAAGTCGGCTTAATAATTAATAATC
>LPNX010760837.1:177469-194223 GCA_001517045.1 Pseudotsuga menziesii | reverse complement strand
TGTTGGAAGCATCAAACATCGGAATCTTGTCAGTTTGCATGGGTACTCTCTTTCTCCACATGGCAATTTGTTGTTCTATGATTACATGGTAAATGGAAGTTTGAGGGACATATTACATGGTAAGTGAAATGGATGGCAAATCTATCAAGAATTTTACTTGTACAAGATACATATAGGCCTAGCATGAGATTCTACCAGCCTTTCATATATGATTGATGTTTGCTAATCGATGAATTGGAGAATCTAAACAATGTTTCTTTGTATGTAGAATCTTCAAAGAAGATTAAGATAGACTGGAACACACGTCTAAGGATTGCTTTGGGAGCTGCACAAGGTCTGGCATATCTCCATCACGACTGTAACCCACGTATTATTCACAGAGATGTAAAAACCTCCAACATTCTCTTAGATGACAATTTTGAAGCACATTTGTCAGAATTTGGCAATGCCAAGTGTATCCCCTCTGCAAAAACTCACACCTCTACCTATGTTATGGGTACCATTGTTTACATTGACCCTGAATATGCAAGGACATTGAGGCTTAACAAGAATTCCAATGTGTACAGCTATGGCATTGTTCTTTTAGAGCTACTAACTGGGAGAAAAGCTATGGATAACGACTCTAATTTGCTTTAGCTGGTAAGATGATAAGATTTATATTCTGTCAATTTGCTTCACTTGGATTTGTTCTCTTTGTCTTGGGACACTGCATAGACCAAGAAAATACAGAAACAACCTTTAGTTTTATTGACATGGCCATTTGAATGTAGATTCTATCAAAAGCAGACAACAATACAATAATGGAAACTGTCGACCAAGAAGTAGTAGCAACTTGCACAAATCTTGGGGTTGTAAGAAAGATCTTTCAGCTTGCACTGCTTTGCACAAAGAGACAGCCTTCTGACCGCCCCACCATGCATGAGGTTGCCAGAGTTTTGTAGTCATTAGTACCAGCTTCTAAACAAACTCCAAGTATCCGAGTAAACCAACCAGCACCCAGCAACAACTACAAGAGATACTTAGATGAATATGTGGAAGGCAATCACAGAGATGGTACAGGAAGCACAAGCAGCACTTATGATGGGCATTTGTTTGTGAGATTTGGCGAGGTTATTTCACAGAACACTGTTTGACTGTAATGAAGGCTCAGATGGAGCTCACAGGCAAAATTATCCAATTGTTCATTGTTCATTGTTTTTCCCCTCTCTTGAGAAACACCATCAATATAACCAAGAAGAGGCTGCTTATCATTAAACCAAGGCACATTGGGAATTCTATATTTCTTACATTATCATTCTTTACAATTTTCCTTAAAAGCCCCAATGACCTTCAAACCAACCCTCATAGAATCCAATGATTATATAATAATCCTTGGATTCCAAGGATAACAATTATGTAGATCTTCTATATCTACCAATTTCCTAGGTTTGAAGATGTTAACTCCACTAAAAGTTAAGTGCAGCAAATATATTTTCATAATGAAGAATTTTTGACATGAAGTAAAGTTTTTGGCCCCAAGATGTTTGAGACAAATGTGAACAAAGTTCTCACTTTAGCTTCATACGGTGAAATTGCAAGCAAAGATGTAGGCAACTAGGTTATCCACTAACTCCTCATCAGACAAGCCTTTTTCTAAACTATCAAACAGTTTCAAAATAGGTTGGCGGGTTAACAGTAATTCTTATGTGTTTTCCAATGATTTTCTTTTTCTTATTAATAGGTTATACTGGTTAGGCAATGATAGATACTAGACTGCCTGTTCTCACTTACCCGCTAACAATTACCTTCACGGCGTATTATTGCACCTTCCTTGGGGCAATTGCTAGTTTTATTGGATTTTGTAGGAGTGAGCTTAACTTATAAGTGGGCCATTAAGTATGAAGAGCCCGCTAATGAGGATTTGTCATTCAGTATGAAGACCCTGATGTTGAGGATTTCAAGCTGTTAAGTGTGGTTTTGAAGCTGCTGACATGGGATCTAAGTATGGTTTTGAAGCTATTGATGTGGGATCTAAGTATGGTTTTGCAACCAAGTGCAAGTATGATGGTTTGGCCATTGTAATATTTTGAAAAGTGATGATTTTCCTGTAAAGTTATATGAAAATTAATATGTGTTTGTGAGAAAACTCATATTTATTGTAATACTTTTGACATTTCATATATTATAATTTGTGGTTTAAAACCTATATATATGGTTGTACTTTATATTATGTACCAATGTTGTAATTATTAACTAATTAATGTGACATTGCATGATTTACATGTGTATTAGATATTATTTATAAGTGTTGTAATTAATTATAATGTGACATTGTATAATTCGCATGTGTATTAGATGAGAATAAATGTATGATTCTTTTTTTAATTTAAACGTAATATCAAATTAAAATTTATATTGATTAATAATGGACACCATTAAAACTACTAAAATATAATGACCATACATAAAGCGACTAAAAATGACTAAATTAGTGACCAGTAAATGAGATTAATGACCAAAATTCGCAAATAAAATGACCAATAATTGAGAGATATGCGGCCAAACAATGAGATATAAATGACCAGAAAAAATGACCAAAATTCGCATATCAATCACCAAAAATCAGTTTTGGTGGCTAATTTATGGTCTTTTATTACGTGACCAAATTTGGTCATATTCTAGCTTGTCGTGTGGTCATTAATTTGGTCACAAATGTGGTCATATATTTGGTCATTGATTCAAATATATAACCAAATTAATGACCAAATATATGACCAAATTAATGACCAACCGACAAGCTATAAATGACCAATTTTTGTCATGTAATAAAAGACTACAAATTAGCCACCAGCGATCGCCAAACCAAAAGTGATCATTGATATGCGGATTTTGGTCATTTTTTTTGTCACTAATCTCTCATTTTCCACTAGTGTATATAGTGATAGCCCAGCCTAGGAGGATCATACACAGTCATGTCCCAGCTACAAATAGGTCACAAACCAGGTATAGCTACCCCCAAAAATTGTAAAAACCTTAAAATAGCCCTAAAAATCCCTAAAACAGACCTTCCACCAATATTCCAAGGGATTCCTTTTCTTACCCTCGACACCCTTTCTATGGAATTAAAACAGAGGAGTGGCCAAGAAAATGAATAATCGGGCCAATGTAGACTAGAGAACTGACCTAGAAGTTGTGTGATCAGGTCAGTGTAGTGATAGAAGCTCTTAAAATGTGAACTCATCCATAAAGGTTGGAGAAAGTAATGCATTTTGTCGGATATCTAACATATATGCTATAATACCGACATCTTTAATTCATTTATATGACTTTAGTAATGTTTACAAAGAGCACAATATGAGTGCAGACCGTTTATCCAAGGAAGCATTGAATATGAAGGTTGTCCTCCTCTCCTTCTTGTAACTTTTAGAAGGATAAATCATTGAGGAAGGCATGATACAATTAATTTAATACCTTTTTTATTCTTTCTACTATGGGATACATTATCATCTTTCTTGTTTTAGCTGGGGATATAGATTTTGTTTTCATCCCCTTAGGGGTGTGTTTTCTCTACCATCAATACCTCCTTGGATAAGCTGTTTGGGCTCCTTATGTTCTGCGTGTGGTATTGCTACTTCAGCCATATTGGAATTGTGGGTTCCATCCCTCTCCTTGAGAAATTTTTTGATACTTAGTAATCTCCACTCTTTAATGGACTGACTTATTGCCAAGACTATGTAAAAGTTACCTTTTATTCACTATTGAATATCAAGGAACACCTCTTTTTCTTCTGAAAAAAAGTTACAGAATATTTGCAAATGATTTTATCACATATATTGAGATCCATAAACTGGGTCTTTTATATGTTTGGGTGAGGAAACCAACTAAATTAAAATAGGTACACCTAAGAATATTGTAAAAAAATAGTTTGTATTTTGAGATAAAAGAGTTGAAGCATTTGTTATGGAATGACTTGTTATCTATATTGTGTTAAATGAATATGCAATGAACTGTTATACTAGGAAATTATTGATATTATTCAGGATAATGATATCACCATTATGTAATGCTTATAAGTCTTTCTAAGTTTTTTGTTGGTATTTTTATATTATTTGCCAAATGTTTTTTCGGCCACGGTGCAGGTAGAACCAAACAGGTATTTGTCATACATGTCTTCCCCCAGCGAGGGTAGTTTGGGAAGGCTAGAGGAAAGTGAGACATCTAGTAGGTCTACAAGGGCTAGATCAACTAGATTTCATAAGATCAAAAGGAAATTCAATAAACGCATGGAATTTTTTCTCAAAGGCGGGGGGGTCATGTTCCTATGATGATGAGACAGTAGGAGACATCGAGGTGCCCTTAAGGTACAAACACCTAGTGAAACAATGGGTACCTAGGGATCTTCCTAAAGTAAACACTATTTTTTGTGTGAATGAGAGAATATATAGAATTGCACTATCGTCATTACGTGGATTGGGGTTGTTTTGCATGGATGGCATAAAGGTTGGATACGAAAGATGTACAGAATTGATGGAGTATGTTGGACCTTCTTACAACTATAGTGATTGGATGCACTTTGTCCAATATACATGAAGTATGCGTAGATATGGGTTGTGAACAAATTATTTACAACTAAAAGACGAAGATCACAATAAAGGAGCAATGTTGTACATTGACAGAAGGAAAAAAATAACTAGGAATATTGTGGGAGTTATAAACAGTACACAACGAGGGTCTATGCTTAAGAAACCCAATTGCATATTCGATGCACGTGAAGGAAAATGTTTCTTTGTATGTGTCATTAAATCAATAGTTGTTGGGGAAGAACTGCTTATTAATTACAATTTGAATCATGTAGACACAAACACGGTTAGTATGGTTGTGATACATCCAACAATTTACTCAATTTTTTTTTAATTATTTTAACATCTTTATTATTTTTTCCTTAGCATATAATTATAATTTTCTATTAAATTTCCTATGTTGACTTCGCAGGGAGGTGATGGGAGACTCATCACCTTGGAAGAAGGTGAGAGGAGTACACGATCCGTGAGGCAACAAGTATACATCAAAATGTTATGTTTTAAAAAAAAATTAGTGAGTATTTTGGTTTCATTAAGTGATTTTTAGTATGTTTTTGATGCAGGGTTCTATCAGGGGCACTTCCCTCACAGTAGATGTTACTAAGCCTACCTCAAGGCGGCAGGTATACATCGATATTGCCATTGTAAAAATTTAGGATGGACAAACAGATCTATCATTATGTATTTTCAATAGTATATTGGGTTAATTTATATAATCTTATATATTTTCCATGCAGAGTGTTGATCAGGGAAGACAACCGACAATTGATTAGACAATTGTAGTATCAGAGCAACATGTAGACATGAATGTAATTCTACATTTTAAATACTGTAAAATTGTACACATGTATAATGTGTAGCATAATGTTTATTTTGTTATGCATTTTTTCATTTTTATGTCTGCGTTCATTATGATAATGTTGTCTACTTTTTTGTAGGTTGATGATCGTGGAAAGTCCCCAGCTATTGATCAGATGACTCGAGCCTCGAGGCAACAGTAAACCTAAATGTTTATTTTGTTATGAATTTTGGAGTTTTTACATACTGCGTTCATTATGATAATGTTCTATATTTTTTTGCAGGTGGATGATTGAGGAAAGTCTCCAGCTATTGATCAGACGACACCCTTGTCTAGGCATCAGGTAAACCTAGATGTAATTATAGGAATCTATCATGATAGACAATTTTTGTTAATACAATTTTTTGTGCAGACTATTTCTTCAAAGACTAAGCAATGTTTTATATATTTCTATCACAGACAGGGGATTCGGTTTATGAAACACCAACTCAATAGTATTTACAGTTTGATGTCTACCAGTTGATGAAAGATCATGAAATTAGTACGTCTGTAGGCCCATTGAAGGTGCTACAGAAGACCATGGAAAAACAAAATGAGGAACTTGTTGAATTGTCATTGACATTTCCACAAACAGAAGAGATTAAAGAAAATATTCAATTGTTGATCTAGAAATGTCGATAATTGAGAGTAAGTTCCAGAATAATAATGTAAATTCATTTAGTACTTTATAATTTTTAATTTTATATGATATTGAACTTATAATACAATCATTTGTATTTACAGGATATTATTCAGTTTAACATTGCTGGTGAAGGTGTTGTTGGTCCCAGTGATCAAACCATTCCACGCACACCACATACTGCTCCCTTTTTTTCCACTGAACAGTCAGTAACACACTCTGCAACACCCACGAGGCCAGCAGAGGGTGCACCCGATGTTGACCGATCCACAACAGATGCAACAGAAGAAGGGGTGGATGCAAGGTTAGATACTAATGTTGATGCTGAAGCAACATTTCTTGGATATTCTCGTGTCACTAGCACTGGTTCAATGGTGACAACATTTTTGGTGAATGATGAACTCGTTCCAATAAAGATAGAGAAGATTCCAGGTGATTATAGATTGTTCAATTTAGTTTTTATAATTTGTTTCTAATATACTCATAATATCTTTTAATGTTGACTAATGAGTGCATTATTGTTTTGTAGGAAATGATGTATTTTATAAAAATCTAAATGATTTGTCCTTGGAGATCTTCGAACCCACCATCCGCACAAGGTGGGACAGACAAGCAAAAGCTTTAAAGGATGAGCTGACTAATCACTTGGGTGGTCTGTTCAGAAAAGATACCTTCGATACATCGAAGGTCCTATAGAAGGATGGACAACATCTAAAGATTGTCCAAGATCAGTATAGGGTTCACCTAGAAAAGAACCCTAGGTATGAGCGCCCTCTGATGATTCCATCAAGGGAGTGGAAAGCCTTGGTGGAAGATACAAAAGAGAAGGGTCTGAGAAGAGCAGGAAAGATACCACCAGGAACAAGGAGGTATGCAATACATTCCAAAATGCAATGGTAAGCCTTATTATTATTAGTTTTTATATCAAATTTGGAACAACAACTAACGCAATTCAACACTTAATTAGGTTGTCAGACACATCAAATGCCACCAAGGAAAGAATGGAAAAAATTGGTCAACACAAGATTGGGCCTAATGGTTATTCGAATTTGGCTGCACAATATGTAAGTATCGAAAACCCGATACTACATCCAAATAATATATAGAATATTATTTTCATTTTATTCTGAAAAAAGATGTAAAATTAATTACATCATGCAAAAGTGCAGGCCGACCAATTCAAAGAATTTCCCACTGAGGAAGACATGAAGCCTGGCTTCGAACAGGGATTTGACGATGTTGTTGAATGCCGAAGAAGCTTGTATGGGCATACTGTACGATCTTCTGTTGATCCATCTGGTGCGCAGCTATATAAAAACTATCTAGTTTAATGACAATTTATTAATTCTCATGCAATTTATTCATTATAAAAAATGAACATAAATTATTTATTCCTTTTTTAGCAGGAAAGTAATGATCCCGTTAATGTCGAGGATGTACACCAACCAGACGAAGATCATGCTTCAATTCCTGGTAATGGATTTATTAATATGCTACTGTTTTGTATAGATAATTGCAGATGATGAACATTAATTCTAATTCTCCACGATTCAACTGCAGAGCATGTAGATGTAGATAACACTGAATAGGTCGAGCCTGTACAGGATAATGATGAACATGATGATTTGCCTATTCCAGGTTTAAAAACTCCTTTGTAATGTTTTTTTTAATGAATTACTTATATTTATAAAAATAAAAATAAATTAATGAAACATTTTGACATTATTGCAGAAATTCATAGCCCCTCTCTGCAAGTTCAACCTTGCGAGCAGTCTAGTAGGGAGACCGATGAGCAGATTCCAGAAGATGCGCTTCTGGCTAAATATGTAAAGAAAAGAAAAGTTAAAAAGAAGTGACTAAAGAAATTTTGAGTAATTCTTGTTTATAATAAAAAAATTTGCATGGTTTTTTCCTCTCTTTCATGAATGAATGGTTAAATGAATTTTTTTATCAGCTATTGACTAAATGAATGGTTTAATGAATGTTTTTTTCATCTATTGAATGATTGAATGGTTTATTGAATGATTTAACGAATGGTTTAATGGATGTTTTTTTCAGCTATTGAATGATTGAATGGTTTATTGAATGATTTAACGAATGGTTTAATGAAAGCTTCTTTCACCTATTGAGTGAAATAATTTGCAGTAAATAGTTATTTGCAAGTAGATGCATTGGGTTTGGGGAATTGAGAGTGATGTGAGGGGGGGTGGAGGGACCATAAGAGCTTCCACCTTCACATGGTTGGTCTTGTTTAGTAGAGAATATTAAATTATTCTCGACATAGAGAGGATCTCAATGAATGGGAAGGAAGAATACATTAAAAAAATCATTTCTATAATTGTAGTGTTTAAATTTTACTATTGCTATTTCACCCCTCAATTCGAACTTGTTACAAATAGTGTTGAGAAACATTTTCATAGTTAAGAGGCAAGAAATGGCATTTTGATGTGATCGATGGCCTTATATACATAGTGTTTTTGGTTCTCCGTGTTTTATCAAGTGATCTATTATTAACAATTAATTTACTTGAATAATTGAATAGTATTGTAATTTACATTGTAATAGTATTGTATTTATTTAGATTGGTTTTTTTATTTTCATAAACAAACAAATATTTATTTGATGGGTCCTAACATGAAATTATTGCAACAAGAAAAAAATTGAAGTATGTTGAATGATGTTTTGAAAGGTAAAGCAGAAGAAGATAGTGGGAAGCTCCACAAATCAAGGTATAATTATGTTTTTTTTTATTTGATTGAACGGTGTATTAGGTATTTATGCATGTGCACACATGCACATGTAGTTGATGATGGTGATTACCATACATTCAGGCTAACTTTGTTCTATCTAATCTATAAACTTACCTTAATTAGTTTGATTTATCAAGTTGTTTGCATGATTGAATAAGTTGGAAAAGAAACTTCTAATTTTTATGAGTTAGTAAGTTGTAGACTCTAGTCTTTTAACAAATATTTTTAAAAATAGATCTATTGTATTTGTAGGCCAAGAAGTCCAAGAGAGTAATTTTATAATGTATATATATATATCATTTCCTTTATGTCATTCCAGTAGTAGCATTAGAGTATGGTGCTGGTGAGCTGTTAGAAAACCCTATTCTTTGCTTGAGTGTATTAGGGTGGGGCCAAGTTTCTTTTTGGGTTTACCATTCATAAAATGATGAAACTCTTCTTGCTAGTTGTTGGAGCAGGGCCCCGCAGCTACAGAAGAAGCTGCTAATTTTGGCGTAGAGATAAGTTTTGGCGGAAAGAGGACAAGGCAGAGCTACGACGCCGTAGCACGTTTCCAGCTGGAGAGAAGAGCCGGAAACCATGACTTTTGGGATAGAAAAGTCAAGAAGGCAACGGTACCCGAGCAGCCGAGAGAAGAAAGCTCAACCACTGCATTGAAGGCAGCGGCGGAAGACAGGAGGGCTCAGCGACCCTCACAAAGAAGAAGGAGCAACGAGGCTCAAGCATTGAAGGCGAAGGACAGAAAGAGAAGCGGTGCATAGCACCCATGGTCAGTGTCGGGAAGCATGGAAGACCACAGAGAGCTGTGGTGTGACGGGAAGCGGCTACCTCAAGGACAGAGAGGACCGACTGTCACTAATTAGGGTATGGGTTTACTGTTGGGACAGGCACACAGTGTTGTAATGGCGAGACCTTCGGGCCGCCTATAAAAGCTTGCATTTTGTATTGTAAAGGGTTAGCTAATCAGTCAGTTAGCCAGTTGGGTGGCTCGTAGGAGGAGTCGTACTTGGTCAATAGATTATCTTTGAAGTAGACTCAGGAGTCAGTCAGACAGACTGTGTTGTAACGATCCAGACACTTAGCTTGTCTGTGAGTCATTTGAGTCTGTATGTAACCATCCACAGAGAGGAAAGAGAGGGAAGGATATATTGAAAGAAAGGCAATCTTGAGATAGAAACAGGCCAGAGATCTAGAAGAGATCTCGCGCTGCATATGCAGTGCAACAGACTGTGCTAACTTCCCTCAAGAGATATAATAGAAGCACAGTTTGGTGGACGTAACTCCCATCCTGGGGGTGAACCACGTTAAATCTGCGTGTTATGTGTTGCATGAATGTGATTGTACTTGCTTATTGTTACTGGTTATTATGCATATGATGTTAGTTGCAGTAAGTGAATGTATGTATTATTCAGCTCATGATAATCCAAGAAGCTAGAGATAAGTTGAAGTATTTTAGCAAGCTGTTTAAAGACACCTTTACGTCTGTTTCTAATGACCACTTAATCACAATATAACTTCTGGAAAGTAGAGTTACGCACGGTGACACAGTCAACGCTAGGAGTGCAAAGTCGTAGTGGTAAGATATCGTAGAGAGGCGATATCACACCGGCAGAGGAGCTGCGGTGCGCGATACTGCGAGCTGAGGGCTTAGCGTTGAGGAGAGGTTGGGTGTCTCGCGGTGCGCGGAGATGCGATACGGTTGGAGATATTGTGAGTAAGTGGAAGTTGCGCGACGTGGGAAGTATCCGTGTGACTTGCGCGTGGATAAGAATCGCACGGCTAAAAGGGCTGTGAGTAGAAGGGGATGTGCGATGCGCAGATATAGCTGACCTTGTGACTTATAAGGAGTAAGAGAGGAAAAGTAGGATGCGCAGAACCTGGTCCAAGACACTTGAGTCTTGGCCAACCCATTAGATTCACTTCGGGTGAGACTTCAGATCGCTTCGCGGTCTGTCGCTGAAAGGGCCAGTGAGTTAGGGGTGTTGTTGGTTGATTATAGTAAACCCGGGTCTTCCCATGCAATCAACAAATGGTTTCGTTGCCGGTTTAAACGACTGGGAGTCAATGTTCTGTTGGCATCCTACCAGAGAAGAGTTTCACCAGTGGCTGGATTCAGACTTAAGGGAGTTCGCTAAGAAAGAGAATAGGAGTCCGCGACTAAGCACAGAGGCCTGGTTAGAAAAGCATATCGCTTCAGACATACACGCTATATTTTTTGTAACCTACGGAAACGAGCTTTTCGACTGGTTATCCAAGCTGATAGATAGGAAAACATTCAAGAAGAAAAGAAACATTGTCTGGACACCGGAGCTGATTTAGACTGTGCAGAACCTTGACAATCCGATTACGAGAGCAGTGGACTTCTGGCTTACCAGTGTGCTAGAAGGCTACGTTACAGAATTTGCAGTTGACCAGAGAAAGAGCTTCAGCGCAGCTGAACGATAATTCTTCAGAGGATATCGTGGTAAGTACCTAAGATCTCTAAACTTGTCCCTTAATATGTTGTTATATGAAAAAGGAACAATGGATCTAGTATCAGATGAATAAGTAAAGATAGTAATGTCACAAGAGTTTGAAAGTGATTTTGATGACATTGGACGAACACGTAGTGGAAAGAAGTATAAAGTAGATTTTAGTTCTCCTGTATTTGAAGACAGTTTAGATAGTATTAGACGACAGAGCCCTAGCATCACAGAAGAACCAGAGGGGGGTATCCCTTACCATCCCTACACTCCACAGAAGCAGACAGGGACTCAGAATAACCCCGTAGGTACTCCATCTAGTAGCTCACAGCCAGTACCTACTCCCGTTACAGCACCTTCACCTACACCGCTGAGTGGTAGTACCCCAGTCAGTCAGAACCCACCACAGAGAAATAGAATGGGAGACAACATGAAGCTGCCTATTTTTAAAGGTACAGGAGCAGAAGACCCGGAACAGCATTGGTTCCTATGCGAAGCTATGTGGACCATTAAAACAATCAACGATGATAACCTTAAACTTGTACAGTTGGTCACCACACTCAGAGACAGAGCCTTGACATGGTACATAAAATATACTACATTACCCAAGACGCTTGCCCAAGTCAAGAATGCCATGATTAAAGAGTTTAAGAAACCTAAGTCTGAGTCTCAGTGCATTACAGAGCTCAAGGATATTAAGCAGCTACCATCAGAGTCAGTATGGGACTTTGACCAGAAATTCAAAGCTCTTATAGACCAGGTAAGTTTCGAGTTTGCGCCACAGCAGCATAAGGAATGGTTTATTGCCGCACTGCTCCCTCATATCAGAATGCCACTAATGCAGCAGAAACTTACTACTCAAGATGAAGCACTGGAAATGGCAATGAAACTAGAGGCTTCACCTTTAGCAGAAACCAGTATAGGCATGACAACTCTACAGACCCAGTTGGCCAACCTCACGTTACAGATACACGAACTTAAAAAATGGAAAGAGGTTATGCAGGACATATGGTGCATAAAGTGTAGAACACAGGGCCATAGTAAAGACAACTGTCCAGTCTTTGCAGAATATTTAGTGTCAGGGGCTCCTAACCCCTTACCACGAACGCAAGGGCCATGGTGCGAAATATGTAAAACACAAGGACATCCACCTCAGCAATGCCCTTTGCTTCAGAAGTATGTACAGACACCTAAAAACCTATATTGCATCTTCTGTAAATCCGTCGGGCATGATCCACAAGATTGCCGAGCTTATGATCTCATGTTAGAAAGAACATAGGATGTGTACAGAGTCCAGGCAGACACACAGGGTCCAGCAACAGGACCACAGCCGGATCAGACTTATGGAGGCCGTGGAGGAGGATTCAGAGGACGAGGCCATGGAGGAGGCTTCGCACGAGGAGGAGGTTTTGGCCAAGGTCATGGACCAGTCACTTGTTATAATTGTGGAATCATAGGACACTATGCTAGGGACTGTCAAAATGCTACTACTACTTGTAACTACTGCAAATCTTATGATCATACCATAGAAGAGTGTCCTATCTTGATAGCTAAGATCAGAGACCCTAAGCTCACAGCACACTAGAACATCCAGCTTATTGCCGCTGAGCCTAAGGAACCAGAACCAGTAGTCAACATTGTGACTCGGAGCGGTGCTTCCACTAGTGGCACATCGCAGGAGACCGGAAAGAACACAACTCAGGGGTGGGTGCGCAGAGCTCCTACTAAAGCAACACCACTCGACCTACAGCAGAATAAAGAGACCTTTCACGAAGCCAAGGCTTCCTTTGACGAACCTACACCGTCAGGACCGCAGGTACCACCATCTAGGAGCGTATCGCAGCAAGCACCTTGTAGCGATATCCCTGAGCAGGCACAGCAGGCTACCACATCGGGAAGATGCGACGAGGATGAATCGACAGGAAGTGTACAAACCTTCCTGCACAGCTGCATGAAACTCCTAAGAAACGATAAAGCTGTTGGTGAGCTACAGCGTATGATAGATCAGTGTCAGCAACCCTCTCTCTCGGGCAGTGCACACCGTGCTGTCCATAATATTACAAGACATGCAAGGACGAGAAGAGAGATGAAATTCACAGCGCAGATTGGTGAGTTTGAAATGGATGAGGTTGTCTTAGACTTGGGATCAGAGGTGAATGTTCTAACTAAGCAGACATGGGAACAGATGGGTAGTCCTCAGTTATCCCTATCACCTATCCACCTGAGATTAGCTAATCAGCAGCGAGTATCACCGTTGGGTCGACTACCACAGGTGCCAGTTGATATTGACGGAGTTTGTACTTTTGTGGAATTCGAGGTTATAGAAATCATTGGCGATAGTCAACCATATCCAGCACTATTAAGTATTGATTGGGCAATTGGCAGCAAAGCTGTCATTGACCTAAAGAAAAGACAAATGACCTTTGAGGATGCGCAGATCCGGGTCATCGCACCGCTGGATCCTTACCAAGGTCCTAGATATATTGAACCTATCCGAGCAGAGGAAGAAGCACATAACATCGATAGTCTATACCAGATGACTGCAAACCAGAACAACTATATAAATCCAACCGCAGAAGGGAACATTAGTTGGCGATGCGACAGCTCATGCGCATTGGATTCTGATGTTGGTCTAGAAAACTGGCAGAAAAGACTTTACAAAGTCTCAGCGCACAGATGTGCGTTTATAAGTAAGTCACTGCGATGGATTGGCGCCGAGATCGCGGAGATCCCATCATATCATGGTCTGACGGATATCCAGGATTTTTTTGAAAAGTTTGAGCAACAAATTCCTCATGAACAGAGGATCGCAACTATGGACCTTGCAGTTCGAGCCACACCTGCAAGATGGTGGTATGCGCATAAAGATAATATTGCATCATAGGATAATATGAAAAGACTGATGGCGATCAGATTTTCTAACAACAAAGAGTATGTCCAGCAGAAATACACAGGAGAAACTGACCCCAGGATACACCTTCAGACATGTGAACATAACTGGTCGGACATTCCAGAGGATGAATGGGTTCACAGATTCATTCACACATTGGACACAGTTCCAAGGAATTGGTATATAGAGACTGAGCTGCGCAAGGGAACGACCACATGGTCACTTATGACAGACAGCTTCCTACTCACCTTTGCGTTTGAGTCAGAACATCCAAGTGTGGTTCAGGCCCTAGACATAATCAGGACAAAGATTTTTGAGGATCGCACCATATCAGTACCAGTCCAACCTGAGTGGACTATCCAGCTAGAAGAGGCGTTGGAATGCTACAATTTTGCATCAGAATCAAAGGAGGCGGATGAGGATCCTCGCAACACCAACATTCCAGAATCAGAAGGCACTCGCGATGTGGAGGGACCACAGCTAGAGACTCCAGCGATCACCGATCCCATCAAGATTAAAAAGATCAACATTGGCACAGACGCACAACCTAAGTTTTCCTCTATTGGAGACTACTGGAATGATGAAACAGTTGGACAGATTGCAGATCTGCTACACAACTATCAGGACCTATTTCCCACCAAGTTCACAGAAATGAAGGGAATAGTCGGAGACCTGGGAGTCATGAGGATACCATTAAAGGAAGATGCTAGACCAGTTAAGCAGTGCCCATACAGATTGAATCCGCGCTACAAATAAAAAGTAAAGGACGAAATTGATAAAATGCTAGCAGCAGGCATCATTGAGCCAGTAGAGGAAAGCGAATGGGTTAGCCCTATGGTAGTGCAAGAGAAGAAAACAAAAGGGGACATCAGAATCTGTGTTGATCTGCGAAAACTCAACGATGCATCACTTCATGATCCATTTCCAACACCGTTCACTGATGAAGTATTAGACAACGTGGGAGGACAGGAGGTCTACTCCTTCACCGATGGGTTTTCAGGCTACCACCAGATCAGAATACATCCAGAAGATCGATCCAAGACCACATTTGCAACAGAATGGGGCTCGTTCCAGTATACGGTAATGCCCTTTGGTATTAAGAATGCACCAGCTATATTTTCTAGAGTAGTAGTTGCTGTATTTAAAGATTACATCCATAAGTTCTTAGAAGTATATTTTGATGACTGGACTGTATTTGGGTTAATTGATAAGCACATAGGCGATCTAAGATTGATGTTAGAGAAATGTAGGCAGTACCAAATTTCTCTAAACTTGAAAAAATGTATATTCTGTGCACCATTTGGTATTTTGTTGGGCCACATTGTTTGCAGACAAGGCTTGATGGTAGACCCCGCCAAGATCGCTATCATTGTAAACTTTCCAGCACCCAACTCAGTAAAGCAACTAAGGATAGTACTTGTTCATACCGGGTACTACAGAAAGTTCATCAAGGGTTACGCAAAGATTACAACGCCAATGGAGAAACTACTAAAGAAAGATGTAAAATTCCTATGGAACGAGGAATGCTAGCAGAGTCTAGACATCCTTAAGGAGAAGATGGTTACAGCACCCATCCTAGTATTTCCGGATTGGACTAAGCCTTTCCATGTACATGTGGATGCATCCGGCATCGCATTAGGAGTCGTCTTGACCCAGCCAAGAGAACGGGATCTTGACCATCCTATCGCTTACTCCAGCAGAAATCTATCCACAGCGAAAAAGAACTACACCACAACAGAAAGGGAGGGCTTAGCTATGGTATATGCGCTGTAAAAGTTCAGGAACTATTTATTGGGTGCCTCATTTAAAATGTTAACTGACCATTCCGCATTAAAGTACCTAGTCAATAAACCAGTGTTAGGGGGGAGAATCTGCAGATGGTTACTCCTCTTCCAGGAGTATGATTTTGAAATCATTGTGAAACCAGGAAGACTGAATGCAGGACCAGATCATCTGTCGCAGTTAGACTCAGGAGAAGAGCCCAGTAACTTAGAAGACAATCTGCCAGATGCGCCGTTGTTCTCCATACAGATCGTAGATGATTACTATGCCGACATTATTCAATTCCTCACCACAGGAGTAACACCTGATGAGTTTACTAAGTAGCAAAAGAAACAGCTGGTTGTGAAGGCAACAGACTTCACCCTCATTGCAGGATGCCTATACAAGTTAGGCCCGGATGAAGTTCTACGCAGATGTGTGATGCCGCACGAAAAAGACACTATTATCAAAGAGGCTCATTCAGGAACCGCAGGAGGACATTTCGCAGGAAAACTGACTGCGCAGAAAATCCTAGAGGCAGGATTATGGTGGCCTACATTGCACAAAGACACCAAGGACTTTTGCAGATGTTGCGATATCTGCCAAAGGGTAGGAAAACCCTCGCGACGCGATGAAATGCCGCTGCGACCGCAGGTCACGCTGCGTGCATTCGACAAATGGGCTATAGATTTTATGGGTCCTATCAACCCACCAGGGAAGCGCACAGGTGCGAGATATATTATCACTGGGACAGAGTACCTCACCAGATGGGCAGAGGCCAAAGCAGTAAGAAATTGTGATGCCACTACAGCTGCACAGTTCCTTTTCGAGAACATCATCAGCAGGTTTGGATT
>LPNX010760837.1:154741-177116 GCA_001517045.1 Pseudotsuga menziesii | reverse complement strand
GGCCCGAGAAAAAGCTTGGCATGACAGACACATTAAGAATAAGACTTTCCAGATCGGAGACCTGGTGCTCCTCTATGACAGCAAATTCATCAAGTTCCCAAGGAAGTTCAAGACACATTGGCTAGGGCCATATCAGATACAGCAAGTCATAGAAGGAGGTGTCGTTCAGCTCAGCCAGCTGAACGGGGAGCTCTTGCCCACATGGATCAATGGCAGTAGGCTTAAACTCTATAGTGATAGCCACCTCGCCTCTTAGCCTTAGCTTAAACCAGCCGCAACCGTGCAGATGTCCAGTGTAGTTGAAAGGAGGCATTGCACCGGGAATGAGTCTACACCCTTAAAAAAAAAAGAAAAAAAAAGAAGAAGTTTTAACACTGTTTGTTTGCGCAGGTGATGCGGAGTTGCATCGCAGCAGTAAGATGTTTCCCCCTGCCACGTATTCAGTTTGCAACCGACAGTGGGATATTCAAGTCACTATCTGACAGGTAGTTAATGAAGAAATGACCAGTATCCCCTACCATAGATTTGGCAGCAGAATAATAAATTTTTCCAGATTTGGTAAATCTCTGACGACACCGATGCCTGGATATGCACGCTTCGAAGGACACGTGATCAGATCTCAGCAATTATGACATATCAGAATGACGGGTAGGGTCTCGTCCAAGTAATTATGATGGCCAACGGGGTTGACCCAGGAGGACCGTTGCGTCCGGTAGTATGACTTCAGCATAAAAGCAGACATCCTTCAAGTAGGAAGAGTACAGTTGCCAAGTCTCGAGAGCTATGAAAAGCAGTGATAAGTGCCTCCTGTGCAGAGCCAATTAAGTTGCAGAGTACAGTGACCTCCAGAGTTCGAAGCCACTGCACGCCCAGAGTATTGAGCCGAGCGGATTCTGACTGAGGCTGAACCTATAGAAGTAAAGTTAGAAAGAACGTACTGGCCGTGTGTTCGCCATGACGACGCTACCCAAGGTTGTGAAAATCGAGACAGCACAAGTTAGACAATCGCTAAGGATGAAGAGTCAAGCACCAGAAGTAGAAGTTGTCACTAAAGTCTCTGCTAAGGAGAAGAAGGACGCCGAGCCGATCACTGAAGATAAGAAAGCAGAGCACAAGAATGATGAGAAGAAATCTCCCGCTAGGAGAAAGGTAAAAATGAGAAAAAGAAAGCAACGGGAGAAAGTCGCTGACCTATCTGATCAGCTAAGAGAAGCACGAAAGATTGTGAAGGTACTGAAACAGAAACCTGAGGGTCAGAGGCAGCAGGCGGATCTGGCCCACATCGAAGAGAAGAGAAGTGGAAGAAGACTGCAAGCCCAGAGGAGGGGAGACTTCCAAAACGAGGACAAAGGCTTGTTCTCGGAGCGGAGTCCATGGGTTGCTTCTTCTCCATCCCCGAGGCTCTAGATGGAAGGAAATGTTTGAGAAGGCCGGAAGATACAGATTTTCCTTGTGATAAAAGTTCTAACCCAGATAAAAAGGAAAGGATATCTGTGGAACACTTCTCAAACACTAGAGCGCTCATAGAGAGGAAAGAGCGAAGAAAGTGAAACCGTGACTATGGGCAGAAAGGATAAGAGAGCCTAGCGAACTAAGTTACCGAAACTCCAGAAAGAGCGTGCCGAGGAGATGAAGAATGAAGTCGCAGGACTTCAAGGCAGGTTACAGCGCACTTCGCAGGAGGCGAAGGATAAGTTGCAGCAAGAGAAGTCCGTTCCAGGTGGCTCTAGGACGAGCCACAAGTAAGTGTTAGGGGACTGTTGGAGCAGGGCCCCGCAGCTACAGAAGAAGCTGCTAATTTTGGCGTAGAGATAAGTTTTGGCAGAAAGAGGACAAGGCAGAGCTACGACGCCGTAGCATGTTTCCAGCTAGAGAGCAGATCCATAAACCATGACTTTTGGGATAGAAAAGTCAAGAAGGAAATGGTACCCGAGCGATCGAGAGAAGAAAGCTCAACCACTGCATTGAAGGCAGCGGCGGAAGATAGGAGGGCTCACTGACCCTCATAAAGAAGAAGGAGCAACGAGGCTCAAGCATTGAAGGCGAAGGACAGAAAGAGAAGCGGTGCATAGTACCCATGGTCAGTGCCGGGAAGCATGGAAGACCACAGAGAGCTGTGGTGTGACGGGAAGCAGCTACCTCAAGGACAGAGAGGATCGACTGTCACTAATTAGGGTATGGGTTTACTGTTGGGACAGGCCCACAGTGTTGTAATGGCGAGACCTTCGGGCCGCCTATAAAAGCTTGCATTTTGTATTGTAAAGGGTTAGCTAATCAGTTAGTTAGCCAGTTGGGTGGCTCGTAGGAGGAGTCGTAGTTGGTCAGTAGATTATCTTTGAAGTAGACTCAGCAGTCTGTCAGACAGACTGTGTTGTAACGATCCAGACACTTAGCTTGTCTGTGAGTCATTTGAGTCTGTATGTAACCATCCACAGAGAGGAAAGAGAGGGAAGGATATATTGAAAGAGAGTCAATCTAGAGATAGAAACAGGCCAGAGATCTAGAAGATATCTCGCGCTGCATATGCAGTGCAACAGACTGTGCTAACTTCCCTCAAGAGATATAATAGAAGCACAGTTTGGTGGACGTAACTCCCATCCTGGGGGTGAACCACGTTAAATCTGCGTGTTATGTGTTGCATGAATGTGATTGTACTTGCTTATTGTTACTGGTTATTATGCATATGATGTTAGTTGCAGTAAGTGAATGTATGTATTGTTCAGCTCATGATAATGCAAGAAGCTAGAGATAAGTTGAAGTATTTTAGCAAGCTGTTTAAAGACTCCTTTACGTCTGTTTCTAATGACCACTTAATCACAATATAACTTCTGGAAAGTAGAGTTACGCACGGTGACATAGTCAACGCTAGGAGTGCAAAGTCGTAGTGGTAAGATATTGCAGAGAGGCGATATCGCACCGGCAGAGGAGCTGCGGTGCACGATACTACGAGCTGAGGGCTTAGCGTTGAGGAGAGGTTGGGTGTCTCGCGGTGCGCGGAGATGCAATACGGTTGGAGATATTGTGAGTAAGTGGAAGTTGCGCGACGTGGGAAGTATCCGTACGACTTGCGCGTGGATAAGAATCGCACGGCTAAAAGGGCTGCGAGTAGAAGGGGATGTGCGATGCGCAGATATAGCTGACCTTGTGACTTATAAGGAGTAAGAGAGGAAAAGTAGGATGCGCAGAACCTGGTCCAAGACACTTGAGTCTTGGCCAACCCATTAGATTCACTTCGGGTGAGACTTCAGATCGCTTCGCGGTCTGTCGTCGAAAGGGCCAGTGAGTTAGGGGTGTTGTTGGTTGATTATAGTAAACCCGGGTCTGCCCATGCAATCAACACTAGTGCAACATCTCTAGGCCAGTGCCTTGCCAATTTCATGGAGAAATTATACTCCTAAAATGCTCTGAATATTAGGTGAGAAGGACTCGCTGCCACTCCCCTCCCCCCTTATTCATTAGCCATCCTAAACAACAATTCAATCAGTGATCCCATCCATCCTATCCATCCATCCATCCATCCCAACAAGACCAGCAACACTATCCATCCTATCTAGGAAGATCACCAACCATTGAAGGCTTATCTTCCCAACTTACCTCATGATGCTATCTTGTTGGTTATCTTCTTCCCAAGCTAGGATTGTTGATGATGGGCTTACTCACCTACAAGGTTTCATCCATCGTCGTCTTTACCATTTAAAAAAATGTATATACTATATATACATTGTATTCCCCAGTTTCATATACAAGTCAAGGTAGCATGTCTGCAGGTACTGTCAATTTGGCCACCTTAGTACCAAAGGATAACTCACTGTATCATAGATCTTCATTAGATTTAGAGATTTTGAGTTATGATAGGTTAGTCAATGCTACAACTAACAGAAGCAGAACAACATTGCATGCTTCTGATGATGCCTCAAGTAAAGAGAAGTGCTTGATAGGTTCAAGGTTTACTAGCTTTGGGAATGATACTTTTGAGATGAATTCTATCTCTGCCACAATAAATAGTAAAAGCTTGTTAGGTGGTAAAAATGCTAGTGCCTCGTTGTCTAACAGTGTAGCATGGAAAATGTATTTAGATGGTGAGGAATCAATCCTTCTCCCAGTGCATGGACAAGAAAGGGTATCTATTTGTACATATGTTGTTTCTCAGTCCCCTCAACAGCCCTCTGATTCATTTTATTCTATTCCTCACGAAATGATTCATTATATGAGACATGAGGTAGTTCCTCAGCAAAATCAGCATATATATTCTCTTGTTCTTCCAAAAGACCAGAAAATGTGTCAACAAGTCAGTGGATCATCACCACTAGTAAGGAAGCAACACTTTGACAACCCTATGGTTCCTGGAACTTAGAAAACAAATGGAACAGGCTCCCAACTCCCAAAAGCAGTTCCTGTGTAGCTAGAAACAATGGTCATTTTAGTTCTGCATATTAAAAACAAACACAAAATACATATGCTTAAAATTCATGATTTTTTTATTTGGCCACATGCCAAAATAAATTATTTATGTAACATTTTGCATGAGTTTATTTTGCTAAGATCAATTAATTAAGAACTATTTAACTACATGAGCACCATCAATTCTTTGGGCACATTGGGTTTTGATAGTGTCCATCCTTGTCTAACTTCCTTAGGGAAAAAAATTTGTGTTCCCAAAGTAGCAGGCTCAGGAGGTTAGTATTGATCAATTTAATATCAAGGAACATCATCCCGTGGTGAATTCATCTATCTCCCAAGTCCATCTGTCACCAAGTGGAAGTAGTGTTCAAAATTCTACCTGAATTTATGGGTTCTAATAATGTTTGTTCGTCTCCAGCATCTTTAGAAAAAAAAAATGTTGTGATCCCAAAGCAGCAGGCTGAGGGAGCCAGTAATGATCAAGTTAGTATCAAGGAGTAGCATCCAATAGTGGATTCATCTATATCCGAAGTACATCTATCATCACATGGAAACGGTGGTCAAACTTCTTCATCTATAATTAAAAGTATGGATTATGTTAGTGTCTGTCACATGCCATCTACTTCAGGAAAATAATTTGTTTGCTTACACATAGAGGAAGTTAGTATTGATCAAATTAATATTAAAGAGAAGCATCCAATGGTGATTTCATTTATCTCTCAAGTGCATCAGTCATCACATGGAAACCTTTCAAACTTCTAACTCTTTAAGTAAGATTAATATAAGATCAAATAAGACTCAGATAAGACAAACCATTCTCAGACCAACAATACCAACGGTTGGAGGTTGTGGATAAAGGAAACACATCTAATGTCATTAAGAAGCTTTTAGAACTTGCACCAACAACTGCTTTGTTGTTAATCACATATTCAGGTTGGCTCTCTCTCTCTCTCTCATTATAATAATGTTGATATGTTAAGTGCATGAAACACTGATTACTTAGCTACCCTAATATTAAAAGGTGTTGAATTTTGAGTCTCTGAATATTAATATATATTTATTCACCACCTCAATTTTCTTATTGTTTTATTTGTTTCTTAAGTTATCTTTTGGGACCATTTTTTATGGTATACATTTTATTGTCTTTGTTATTGAATATGTTAGTGATATATTTTCTAGTTGTGAGCTAACATAGCTCACTTTTATCATAAGGGATGGAAACTTTCTTAAAGGAAAAATATTAGACTATCCTATTTATATTGTTAGTCATAAATAACTATATTTGAATTCATAGATGTGATACATGTTTTTTTATGTATGGAAGATGGAAAGCACGTGGGAGAAAAATAAATTGATGCATAGTTGAGTCAAAGGAGTGATATGCTCAAAGTATACCCAGGTTCAAAGGTCCCAGTTGATGGAATAGTAGTATGGGATTCCAACTATGTCAATCATAGTATGATTACTAGTGGGTCAGCACCAATGTCAAAGGAGGTTGGGGGACAATAATAGGAGACACTATGAACTTAAAAGGGGATCTTCACATTCAAGTGACAAAAAGTAGGTTCAGATGTTTCTTTATCTCAAATTGTTCATTTGGTTGAGACAACTCAAATGGCTAAAGCCCCAATCAGAAGTTTGTTGATTATGTAAGCTCTTTTCAAACATATCTTTGTTAAATCTCATAAATTATATTGAACACGAGCCATAGTGTTTCTAAATTGGCCTCATGTTTTACAAACATTTGCAGAGAATACTAAGAAGCCATTTGGAAATAAGAAATCAAATTTTGATATTCATAATAAGATTAACTAGTCTTTTCATTAAACATGTTGTTGTGTTGTACTTGCAGATTGCCAGTTTTTTTGTTCTTGTTGTTGTTGCATTGGATTTTGTGACATGGTTGGGATGGTAATATTTTTCAGATCCCTTCCTAACATAATTTTACTTCAGAGCATACGTTCTTATAATTTTATTTTTTTTGTATGTTTTATTTTTTATGTAAAAGAACAATTGAACAAGTTGATTACTTTAGTGCCCTCTTTTTGTAGGTATCTTGATGGAGTACTTGATTCCTATCCGAAAGAATGGCTACCACCCACTAGTAATCACTTTGTTCTTTCACTTATGTTTGTTATCTCAGTTCTGGTCAGGGTAGGAAGTTGATGCTTATGAGAATGACAGGTGTGGTCAAGAAGGTCCTTAACAATCACGAGTATATAATATACTTCTTGTAGACAAAATAAGAGATGATATTTAATCATGTCAAACTACGCCCCCATCTCGAATTCATAGATAACAAATGAATTGAAGCTTCCAAGGTATGCACATTAATTCTCTTCTTTCACTTCATGGGAATTGGTAGTGATTTTTTAATGAATGACAAGATTTTTTCCCTTGGCTTAGTCCTCAAATGGATAAAGTGATTTTAAGTTTGTTGTTTTCCAATTGTTTTCTGATTTTTATGTAATGTTTATTTCTTATTTATTCCGTTGTCCATGATACCATGTTCTAGTCTAGCATACTTTTTGGTTTGTCTGTAGACTTCTAAGTGGATGTTACTTTGTTGGGACCTTTGTCAAACAGGATGCTGAGGTTCAAATGTTTTCCTTTATAACGACTATTATTGGTAATCAACCCAATGTTATAGATAGGATATTCTTCCTAAGTTGTGAATATTAGACAGGGAAGCAGTCAAGGGGAGGGTTAAGTATGGGTTTAATGATTGTCACAATGCTTTATCTGTCATCTTAAATTCCCCAGAGACCTTTCAAGTATTTTAGCATTTTTCATGCTTCAAGCAAACTCAGTGAATCAAAAACAGATCTAGTTAATAACATGCTTTGGATAGTAGCATAATTAGGACCCATAATTACAATAACCATTTGCGTTGAAGAGGGTAACCAAAGTACGAGGGCACCCATGATGACTTGTAAATAAGATCAATATGCATAACTTGGATTTATATTGGTTTCTAGTGATCTTTAGTGTTATCAATTTATGGAGCCATGTTTATAATGTGTACATATACATCTATAAGAAAGTGTAAAGCAAATTGTATTTGCTATAATGAGTTTGCATAAGTTGGTAATTAGTCGACAATGATAGGTATATGAATATGCTTCCTCTCTTTATCTGTGGAAATATTAAAGAGATTATTTTGTTTTATTTTAATATGTTTAATTTTAGATATCTAGTTTTTGAGTTTAGCAGTGTACAAGGTAGTTAATTTTGAGTTTAGCAGTGTTCAAGGTAGTTATGTAATGTTTCAGTGAGTTTTAAATTTTTAGGGTTTTTTTTTAATATTTTAGATTTTATGGAGTAAGTATTCTACTAAAGAGTTGGATTTTCATTAAGCTTACTAAATATTATGGATTTGATGGGATTACTATAAATGTGAATAATAGGCTTTCTTGACATGCATTTGACTTGTGTGTTCAAATTTGATTTTCATATGATTTAGGGATAAATCTTAATAATTTTGTAGGTCAATTGGGTGTAGCTTGAGTAGTTGAGAGAAAAGTTGTTATCCTCCCTGACTTGGGTTCAAATCTTATTTTCAAACATGCTTGCTCTCTCCTTGAGAAAATTGTTGACTGTTGACCTGGACTTGAGCATTAAAGATATGGTTTACCCTAGGTACCATCACTGGAATGAGGAGAAGTACCTAATGGGCTTCGTTGGGAAATAGATTACGCCAAAACAAATTCCTAATAATTTTAATGTTAACAACATGTAATTAGGGGTAAACTATCTATTAATACTTGGTCCTCCAATACCATTCATATTAATATTGTGCAACCAAACACCTTGAGTTCACACTTCCTTATCTAATTGTCAAAGGTTTGTTCTATGTGTGTCGACTTAGCTTTAATTATGTGTTGTGTCACGTCGATTGGCGTGGCTTTAATTATTGTCTGCCATATTGTTGAGTCAATTTTCTCAATATTTTATTACCTTTCCTTTTCAATGTTTTCCTGGTGCCAAAAACAAGTTGTGGCATAGATGGAGATGGTAAGGTATTGGCAGGGGAAAAAGGGGGACGTCTAAGCATTGATGTATTGTAATACCTTTGTTTTGACCCTTTTGACCTAAGATCAAATTATGTATAAATTTTAAATAAGCATTTATAATGATGAATTGAAAAATATAGCTGAGTTGAACATGAAAGAATTAGCGATCTGAGGTGTGATTAAGCCAAAAAGAGGGAGGAAAGCATTGATGCATGGTAGATGATGGTAAAGAGCATGAAAGAGCATGGTAGTTTTTTTGTAAATTTTAGGGATGGTAAAGAGCATGAAGGTGGAAGGCCTTTATTGAGGCATTAATTTCCACAGCATCGATGCAAAGGATATATTTCCAATCCCTTATCTAGGCATTGAGAGCACCTAGGACATTATAAAAAAGATGGTGCATCTAGAGAATGGAACAATGGATGATTGGAACATGTTTGCAACTAAGAAGGACAAGCTCCCATGGCCATTGCTTGTGTTTCCATGTACCTTTGCAATTGATATTATTTTTTACCTATGGAAAATATGATGCACCTGGGCATTTTCCATGAGAAAACCCTAAACATGATGAGAGAATTCTATTCTTATTAAAGAAAACATAACCACCTAGAAATTTTTATTTCTGTTATGTTCAAAAAGAGAAAAATCCAAAGTTGTGTTGGTAACTTGGAATGGTTACCACCATATTAGAGGGTGTGTGCCAACTCTTTGACACAAAATTTGTAAGCCAAGTGTTTGAAGAAACACTTTCTCAACAAGTGTTTGTTGAAACTCCTGTTATAAATAATCCTTCTAGATGGCCTTAATTCGAGAGAGTTTCAATATCAAGGAAAGTTTCTAGAGTATGGTCAAATGACCTGGTGGGAAAAGCTTAATCTTGTGGGCGACTCCCATGACTTTTGTGGTAGGTATAAAGAATAAATTGGAGTGCATACATAGATTCTCATGGATCGATGACACCTTCCTTTTGAGAGAAAATAGGAAAAGAATCTACAATGTCCGACGAAGACCACAATTTTTGGGTTTTTTAAATATACAGAAGACCGCAATTTTAAAAAAAAAACATAGACTCCCATCGGTTATTTGAAAGCATGTGACCCTCGTCCGACGAAGTTTCCATATCTTTGACAATGGTGATCCGACGAGAGTGTCATTGCAAATTCGATTAAGACACGTCAGTTATCCGCCATCACGGGACCCTCATCCAACAAAGTCACCATAAATTTGACTACGACGCATCAAAAATCCGACAACCCCTCTTGTGAATATTGACGGAATTTACAAAGGAAGTGGCATAAATTTGACAAGGATATGTCGGACATCCGACAACCAGTAGTCGCAAATTCGACAATTATATGTCGAAAAACCGACACCCCTTTGTCTTCAAATCGACGGCATAAACCCGAATTTTTACAAAGGAAGTGGCCCACCTTCAACAAGGAGCAGTCGGAAGTTCGACCACAAAGGTGTCGAAAATTCGACGACTTAGTGGTGAAAGACGTCGGCATATTAGCTTCTTACGCTGTCGAAAAGTCGATGGGGTTTGGTAGGTCATCGAATATACCGACAACAAAAAAGATGTGTTTGTCGAATAACCGACAAGTATATGTTGAATTTTAGATATGAAATCTGTTAGATTTTGGGCCTAAATTCTGTTGTGGGTCTACACTGGGGGGATTATTTGGTTGTTGTCTCATGCTAGGATCATTTTAAAATCCATCAAAATTCTTTACCCCAACCTTCTAGCTTGATGGAGTGGGGGAATTCAAGGGATAGTCCCGATAAATATGCCCATGTTCATGACACTTTTTGCAATTAAAGGACACATGCTCATGATCAATGGTTTGGACCCATTCATTATATTCATGGGTCAAGCATATCGTTTTTTATAGGGCCTTGGATATATTCATATAGACATAGATCCAAGCGTATGAAGTTACTGTAACACCCCAGTTTTGACCCTGTTGCATTAGATTTATATGATGTATATATTGTAAATGATCATGGTGCGGAGCTAAAGGCCAAGGTCCCACCATTGATTGGTTATGCTATGTTTCGGATTTAAATTGTCACCGATGGTATATCAGGGCATGCGGCATACATATTGAGTTGTCATCATGTAAATATGCATCTTTAATTAAATAACCCAACCAGCTACGTTCGCGGCAACTAAATTGAGAAGGGGCATCATATTCCAAGGATAAGGGGGGGAATCGTTAAACTTTGAACCTATAGGGAAAACCCATGTGTCACCACCCTGTTTTGATTTTCCCATCTTCCCTTGTTTTATCCAACCACCACCACTAAATACGGCTGCTGTTTATTGGGGCAGTTATGGCTGGGAGTGGAGGGTGGCAAGACTATCAGTCCTTGTCCACACGCACACTCCACCAGCGGACTGAACTTCATGATGGGCAGAAGAATGACTACGCCCCTCATTCCATCCTCTCTGATTATGCATTCTCTCCATTGTCTCTTCATCTTCACGTAGGGACAGTAGTTTGATTGTTCCCACGCACAGGCTTCTTTCCTGTTTTGGTCTCACGCAGCCAGGAGAGAGGGGAGTCGTCTCCACTGTCATTCACATTCTCCACACAGAGAACTCGAATGTGTTTCAATCTGTATTCAGGATTTAGTGGGAATATTGTCTCACGCACTGGGTTCTGCATTGTTGTTACTCACGCAACAAGCTGGGAGCCATTCGGTCACTTTCACCCACGATTTCCCTATGAAGGGCCATTCACGTTTTCTGTCACGTGTATTTTTTTCCTTACCAATTTGTGGCCTATACATATGTTTTCCTCTACCCAGCTGTGAAATTGGTTTTTCTTTCCATCCTCGGACTGGGTAAGTTCCCTAGTGATTTCATTGTTCAGAGCGGGCCGCTATTTTTCCCCACATTTGTTGGCTGTGTTTGCTGCGGTCTTTTTTTTTACATGTTGGGGGCTACTGTAGATTGTTTTGGGGAGTTGTTTGGGCCATGATAGGGCCAAGAATGACTCAAGATTTGTTTTCCTTACCCAAGTTGTGAATCGCTTGTGTGACTGCGTGTATGCAGTGGTTGGTCTTCAGATTGTTATGGAGCAGGGATGAGGACTTGAGTTGCTTGATAAACCTAGTGTGTTTGGAAACCACACAGACAGAGCTAGAGGACTAGCTTTCTTCTCCACAACCCCTGAATAGCACTGGAAGGGAAGGCAGGGCCTGAGGGACTGTGTAGTAGAGAAGGGACTGATTCCTTGTGTTAGGTGTGTGTGGGTGTCTTAGAAGTCAGGCTAGTTTTGGTGTAGGTGCTCCTAGATCTGTAATGGGCTCACCAGCTTAGCATTTAGCGTTTCCTAGCTCCTTGATGGCCTGATAAACTTGACCATGTTGGCTTGGCTGTCTTGTTGATGGCCTGATAAACCCAACTGTGTTGGCTTAGCTGTGTTTTGTGTATCCTTGGCTATGTGTAAGCTTGCTTGTTCCTTATTCCTTGGAGAATCATGCCCGGCTTGGGGGTGGCAGCGTTGTTGAGAGATTAAGAAGCACGCTGGCCTATGGTTGGGTGGAACGTTGCAGCGACGTAGCTGGTTGCAGAACGAGTTCTTATAAGATAAGTAATCTTGTCTATTTTACTTCTACAATCCTATTTACTGTTAATGATTATGATGAACATGTGGAATGAATGCTTGTATGAATGTATGTTGCTTCCGCTGTGTATGATAAATGATCATGTATGCATGTTCTAGTTCAAAGCATTTTATTTCAGCATTTCAACAATTTTATGAATGCACATGTTCATGGGGCTAGTTGCCTGGATGGTTAATGCCATGGTATCAAAGGGTTGGGGACGTTACACTTACCGACCAAATCTTGTAATGTCAAAAACCCAAAGCTTATTCAATATTTTACAAAGCTTGAAATATAAACTCAAGTAACTTTAACAAATCTTTATATATATATATATATCATAATATAAATAAAAATATACCATTAAGAATATAAAAATTTCTCATTTATAATATTTCTTATTTACCATTAATGTTGAATATTGAATCTTGAATAATGGTTCCCGACCTAATATTCGAAAGTGATTCAATATTCGGTCGGTAACCATTATTCAAGATTCAATATTGGAAAGTGATTTTAAATATGTAACCATTATTCAATATTTTACAAAGCTTGAAATATAAACTCAAGTCACGTTAACAAATCTTTATATATATATATCATAATATAAATAAAAATACTATTAAGAATATAAAAATTACTCATTTATAATATTTCTTATTTACTATTAATGTTTTGATTTAGAGGTTCAAAGTATTGTTTAGGATATTTCTCATTTAGGTTCAAATCTAGCTCACAACATATTACAATGAACATTGAAAATACCTTAATTTTAGTAAAGAATAACATTTATAAACATTAATATTAAATTTAAAATATATTTTTGTAATTAATATGATTAATTTTTGACATTTCTTATACATTAAGGAAAAATATATATATTCTAGTTTGTAAGATGAAGTTTATTAAACTAACCTAATTGAAATTTCTAAAAATATCATTAATTTGAAAAAATATGTTAAATTTTTTTTGAATATTTTAATTTAAATAACAAATAATATTATTAAATTGGAAAATTATGTTAAATAAAGTTTTGAACATTTAGTTTTAAAACATTTATATTAGATGAAGTGAATGCTTTTATATTTAATTTTTATCTTTTTTATATATAAATAATTTTTGTCTTAAATTAATAAGAATTATTTAAAACAATATTTGAAACAATACACAATTTTAATTTTGTTTTAAAACAATTTAAAAAAAATCTTGTCTTCGTCCCCTTGTAGTATCCCATGCAACTGCAATGTAAGCTTAGATTGGCATTATACTCTTCCAAATGCAATCTAAGTCTATGTCTCGTGGAGTCGTGGGTCTTCAATACATGACACGTCATACGGACATTTGGGTATAGAGCCCAGCTTCCTCGAAGCATCAAAGCGGCACGGCTCATTAAGTTCCCCACGGAATGTAGTAGCGCCTGTAATGCTTCGCAACCGCACATGTCAAGGGTTTGGAGGCTCGTCCCCTGAATCTGGGAGCGCCCGCAAGCTGAAGCACTCACGCAATACAAAGATTTGGAGGCTAATTAAGCTTTCCATATTCTCCTGCAACCTGAAGCAAACTCGTCAGCTTAAGCATTTGGAGGTTCCTTAACCTTCCAACTGTATCTGGGAGCGCCTCCAAACCAAAGCAGTAGCTCAGGTCAAGGCTTCAAAGGCTCGATAAACCCCCACTGAATCTGGGAGCGCCTGCAAACTGGAGCAGCCCCCCAGGTTAAGGCTTTGAAGGCTCGATAAACCCCCCACTGAATCTGGGAGCGCCTGCAAACTGGAGCAGCCCCCCAGGGTAAGGCTTTGAAGGCTCGATAAACCCCCCACCGAATCTGGGAGCGCCTGCAAACTGGAGCAGCCCCCCAGGGTAAGGCTTTGAAGGCTCGATAAACCCCCCACCGAATCTGGGAGCGCCTGCAAACTGGAGCAGCCCCCCAGGCCAAGGCTTTGAAGGCTCGATAAACCCCCCACTGAATCTGGGAGCGCCTGCAAACTGGAGCAGGCCCCCAGGCCAAGGCTTTGAAGGCTCGATAAACCCCCCACTGAATCTGGGAGCGCCTCCAAACCGAAGCAGTAGCTCAGGTCAAGGCTTCGAAGGCTCGATAAACCCCCCACTGAATCTGGGAGCGCCTTCAAACTGGAGCAGGGCCCCAGGCCAAGGCTTCGAAGGCTCGATAAACCCCCCCCTGAATCTGGGAGCGCCTGCAAACTGGAGCAGCTCCCCAGGCGAAGGATTCGAAGGCTCGATAAACCCCCCACTGAATCTGGGAGCGCCTGCAAACTGGAGCAGCTTCCCAGGCCAAGGATTCGAAGGCTCGATAAACCCCCCACTGAATCTGGGAGCGCCTGCAAACTGGAGCAGCTCCCCAGGCCAAGGATTCGAAGGCTCGATAAACCCCCCACTGAATCTGGGAGCGCCTGCAAACTGGAGCAGTGCCTCAGGCCAAGGATTCGAAGGCTCGATAAACCCCCCACTGAATCTGGGAGCGCCTTCAAACTGGAGCAGCGCCTCAGGTCAAGGCTTCGAAGGCTCGATAAACCCCCCACTGAATCTGGGAGCGCCTTCAAACTGGAGCAGAGGCTCAGGTCAAGGCTTTGAAGGCTCGATAAACCCCCCACTGAATCTGGGAGCGCCTTCAAACTGGAGCAGTGCCTCAGGTCAAGGCTTTGAAGGCTCGATAAACCCCCCACTGAATTTGGGAGCGCCTTCAAACTGGAGCAGCGCCTCAGGTCAAGGCTTTGAAGGCTCGATAAACCCCCCACTGAATCTGGGAGCGCCTGCAAACTGGAGCAGCGCCTCAGGTCAAGACTTTGAAGGCTCGATAAACCCCCCACTGAATCTGCGAGCAGACACGCTCCACAATGCAAGGCTAACTTTTTCAAGTGCTTCAGCTTCCCAATGGACTTTGGAAGCATGAAAACGGAGAGATAACCAAAAATATAAAGTTCTCTCAGCTGCAAAGGTGCCTGAAATGTTCATAGTATTAAAGGGGTTTTCACCCTGTAAATGTAAATATTTGGCATTGTGTATGAGAAAACAATATTCTAGTGCAAACAAACAAATTTTACGATTTGAAGAAAAAAACAAAACCTATAAAAAAAATAAAAAATAACACTACCTCAGATTTATGTTGCCAGAGTGTCTCCAAACGCACCCCGTCTATATTTAAGACTCTTAAATTCCTTATTAGAAACGAGGAAGGTAAGGCGGAAAACGGACAGTTACTCAAACGGAGATATATTAGTTGGGGTAACTGCACAGCGCTGAATAGACGTTCCGCAATATCACCATGAGCCCTAAGCAACTGCAACCTGCTTAGGTTGCACCCGCCAGTAACGTTCTCGAAAAATTGTTCAGGGCCATTTTCGCGATCCAAGATAATTCCACGCACCTGAAATTTTCAATCGGAGCTGTTAGAAACAAGATGCATTCTTGCAAATTTTTCAGAAATCAAAACATACAGATAATTTTGATAAAATAACGTTATGTTGAAAGACTTGGTCGAATGCTTCAAAATACGAACGCGTGATTGGCCGGAAAGATTAGGAAGAAAGTTGCCCGTTGGTCGCCAAAGCCGAAGCTCACATCCAGGAGATTCCTTTTCCGCCATATCTCTGCCAAGGTCTCTGAGGTGGTCATGCATTCTTATTTGATTTGCGCTGTCGACCTCTACAAGGCATCGGTTTAGCAGCTTCCAAAGACCCAGCTGTCCCTCCCAGCCTGATCCGTCCCATGTATTTATGGCGGTATCCTTGTCTTCTCCTATGAAGAAACAGGCGATGTCTAAAAATATATTCTTCTCCTCTTCATCCAGACTGTCATAGCTAACTCTAAGTCTTCTCTGGATATCGTCTGGAAGCATTTTCCTGATCTTGCGCAATTGAGCCTCCCAGTGGTTCAAATCCTTATTTCCACGAAGAAGCGCCCCCAGCACTTTAAGAGATAATGGCAATCCATGACAAGCATTCAAAAACTCTTCAACAACCTCGGCAAATCCTGCAATCGGATGACAGTCGCCGAACGCATGCAAACAAAAGAGCTCTTTGGAGTATTGTGGATTGAGGCCTCTTAGCCCATAAATGAACGACTCTGGGATGTCTGAGCCTTTAAGAACATCCCTATTGCGAGATGTCACTACAATTAAGCTACCTGAATGAATGGTATCCTTCACTGGTGAAAATAATGCTTCCATCTGATCAATATGATCCACGTCATCTAACACCACAAGAGCCTGGTGAGAAGATGAAAGAGAGCCTTTGAGCTTTACTTTACCTTCTTCGGCGCTCTTGATTTCCACGATCGATCCAGCCAAGTCTTTAATAAGTGTACTCTGCAAGGAATTAAGAGAGCCCTTGGCTGCATTTTCTCTGACATCATGTAAAAAACAAGATCGAGCATAATTTGATCTGTGTCGGTCGAAGAATTCTGTTGCAAGCGTCGTTTTTCCTACCCCGCCAAGACCCGCAATTCCCACAACCCTAGCCTTATCGCTTTGTTGCTCTCTAAACACCGTTTTTTCGAAATCTTTTACTTTTTCATCGAGGCCAGTGGGATATTTGGCAACATTGACAGGTGGCTTTGTAAGCAATTTCAACACTCGCTGGACAACCTTATCGACTAGCTGCCCCTCGTCACTGAATAATAAACACATTAAAATCGCTAATAATATAAGAGACGCTTTATTAAAAAATGAAGTATGATATTATACCTATCAATCCAGGATATTAAAAACTCGGAATAAGAGGGAGAGGTAGAGGTGCTTACTCGTTACACGCTTTTAGCTCAAAACCGGATATATTTGCCACAGTAGAAAGAGCATCCCTCCATTTTTTTATAGTGATGGGATTGTATCGTGGTTGAGAATCGGATGGTGTTTTCTTTTCGAGCGCGCGAAGGGCTTGAGCATACACTCCATCTCCGCCCTCCGTCCTCCGAAGATTTGAGGGCTCGACTTTGTAGAAGACCGGGAGAATTCTTGACTTCGACTCCAGCATCAGTACGAGCTCATTGAGACACCATTCTGAAGACGCATATCCTGGAGAAAAAATTGCTACATGAACCGAGGCTGTTCGAATAGCCCCCTCGATTTGGGTATTTATGTTCTCTCCACTTTGCAATTCGTCCTTGTCCAAAAATACTCTTGTGGATCCATCTGCAACAAGGCGATTGTAGATATCGCTGGCGAGGCCTTTCTTCACATCCGGACCCCTATGATTTATGAAAACGTCATATACATAGTTGTTGGTATTGCCACTTGAGGTGGATGCGAGGGATGTAGCGTCGCGAGCTGCTGTCGGGGTAAGGAGTGCCATTGGATACAGAATAACGAAGAAGTAAGATCCAAGACGTTTTGCAGAGATTGGGAATGCGCACTCAACCTCAAGATTTTATTCGGAGTGATCTCACGACTGCAAAGTATCTACCAGTTGCTCCTTTGATACACACCCTCTTCCAATCTCAATACTAGGCCAAACGATTGAAAATAGAACAGCACTGATATCTTGTTGATTTTTTATATTCTGATTAGTTGAAGAAACCAAGTCGCTTTATATAATGAAAAATTTTATTATTCCGTTAAGTGGGCCCAATTGATTATGCAAAACAAGTGGCATCCACAGGCAATTCATTCTGCAAAGCAGGTGGCTTCAACCGGCGACATAAGATGCAAGTGGGAGTCGATGTTCATGGTTGGCAATTTCCGGTCCCGCATCTTCCGCGTCCACGTTCATTGACTTTGATTTTGATTGGACATTTTGTTATTCGATTCATTATTTACAACAGGTGGCCACTGGCCACTTTCCTGGTGGCATTCACGAACATAAGATGCAGGTGGGAGCAATGTTGGAATTTCACTAGAATATTACCTGTCAAACAAATTTTTTTTGACGTTTTTGGGTTTCACATCACCCTTCACTAAACGTTTTACTTAAATATGTACCTGTGAGTAATAACGGTTTACTTAAATATGTACTTGTCAATAATAACGTTTTACTTAAATATTAAATATGTCCCTGTCAGTAATAACGTTTTAGTGCATTGGCAGCCTGCATTGGCAGTATTCCATTGAATATTTCTTGAGATACTTAGATAAGAATACCTCAGTCCACAAACTTGGTTCAAACACCCCACACCAAAGACTCTTAAGGTAGAGAGCATGATTGAACCACTGTAGGCTCTTTATTCCCCATCCTCCAAACACCTTAGGTAAGCAAATCTTCTCCCATTTGGCCAATTGAAATTTACTTTTACCCCCCATCTTGACCAAAGAAAGTTCATCATATTTTTTCTGATAGATTATGGGATAGACACAGAGATCCTAACCATAGACATCCAATAAACAAGGATACTTTCTAGGATGGATTTGACTAAGATTAATCTACAGCCCTAGGATAACCATTTAAAATACCAGCAATTGATCCTCTTCTCCACTTTTTAAACGAGCCAAAGCTAGTTTTTTGTATAACAACTGTTTGGATTTATGAAATAGCCTAAGTACTTAAAATATTTATCAGTGCTAGTATTTTGTATAACAACTGTTTGGATTTATGAAATAGCCTAAGTACTTAAAATATTTATCAGTTTTATCAATCTGAATGGTGAAGAGGCCTAGGATTTTGTCTAAGTCTTATTTCTCAACTTCATTACAATGGATGCATAATTTTAAAACAATGACCTCCACCCCATATGCCAAGAAAAGATTAATGATACCACTGAAACATTGCCATTATTATACATAACCATTACCAAATATAAGGACATTATATACGAACAACAAATGAGAAATGGAGTGGGATTTAGAAACTTTGATACCTTTTAGCTGCCACATGTAGAATCAGCAACTCCAAATTTTGCTGCCAGATGTCCTATAAACCTCATATCAATGTTTTGTGCAATGATTCGACCATTAGCTTTATTAACAAGCTTGCTCTTCAACCTGGAATTGATATTATTCCTCTTCATGACACAATGGACAAACAAAGTTAATATATATATGATGAAGCTATCCATCCTAGAAAATGATAATTATTTTACATTCTGTCCATCCTTCACAATATAGAAAAATAAATACAAAAGAATTTGTAACCTTGGTGCTGGATGCTCCATCGAAATATATAAATTTCATAAATGCCAGAACACTAGAGCTCAGACTTTTGATGAATGTTTGATTGTCATCTTTGTCATGACACTTTAAAATACATTTGGGAAAACAGAAGAAATCATCTTGGCACCTACTCAGTCAAACTCATAATGTGAATGCGCTGTCTTGGACAATTTGAACTCTTAGCCTGTTTATTCTGCATTTAGGGAGCACTCCCACTGTCCACATGCAACAAAATAAGACACATTTTATAGTTTTATATACCCAGGTGCATTTATTTCCTTCCAACTCGTAGTGCATAAAGCTTGATCGTGAGCGAGCATTTACATTGATTCTTGTGAGGGAACTTCCCATGCATGAACAAATAAAGTTTAATGCTTGACAAGCTAACCATATTTTAATGAAAATTATAAGATTAACATGAAAAGTATTCCCACTTACATGTTAGGTGGGAAGAAAATGAGTTGACGTGGAGCTAAAAATGAATAAAAGGCCAATTTTAATAATAAACATTTATCCTTTTAAAATAAATTAAAAATTATTATTGAATATAAAATCATTTTATAATTAATAAAATGATTTTATAACAATAACTTTTTAGTTATTTAATTTTCTACAAAACAAGGAGAAAATGAAAAAATGAGGTTTGCAAGCAAAGGAGTATAAGCATATTGCCTGAGTGAAGGACCCAAACATTCATATGATTTGAAGGAGCTTGGAAATTTATAGAAGTTGATGCATAGGATGACAGGCTAGTGATGTTTGACACAAGATTGACGAACTTTAAGTGTTTTTTTTTTAAAGGTGACTTTGAGTGCTACCAGGCCACCCAAGTGTATTGTTAAAATTTTAGGGATTTTTAACAATTTAACTAACTTATGCAAAAATTGCAGATCAGGTACTGAGAAGTAAAAGTATAACAGTGAAAAATAAATTTCTAAAACATAACTTTCTTCTATTACAACTTTAACACTTCAATGGTCACTGTGTTAAAGTTGGTCCTTGAGATACACTTCATCAAATGCAATGTAGAGAACCAAAACAATAATATAGTACAAAAAACAAATTAATGACCAACAAGTAATCAATAACAATGTCGGTTCATATCTGGTTTGAATCTGCCTTATACTAAGATACATTTAGGATCAAATATTGTCACTGAAAGCACAAGATCAACAATGAAACAATTGACATACCTTTGAGAGAGAAAAAGTTAGGAATAAGGTTAGGCACATACAATAGTAGTCAATATGGCTCAATCACAAAGTGTGAAAACCCCAACAGTGATACTCAGCCCCACATACAGTAGCAGTCAATATGAATCAATCACCAAGTGTGAAAACCCTAACAATGATACTCAGCCCCAAAATTAGTACAACTGTAGCAAGGCAAGACAAATTTAGAAAACATAACTTTCATCTCTTTCAACTTTAACACTCCAATGGCCATTGTGTTAAATTTGGTCCTTGAGATACACTTCATCAAAGGCAATGTAGAGAACATAAACAATAATATAGTACAAAAACCAAACTAATGACCAACAACCAATAAATAACAATGTCGGTTCATATCTGCTTTGAATCAACCTTATACTCAGATACTTTTAGGATCAAATCTTGTCACTAGAAGGACAAGATCAACAATGAAAAAGTTGACATACCTTGAGAGAGAAAAGGTTAGGAATAAGGTCAGGTGCATATAGTCGCAATCAATATGACTCAGTCACCAAGTGTGAAAACCCCAATGGTGATACCCAGCCCCAAACACAGTTAGGCACCAACAGGATCACAACCAGTTCAAGAAGATTAATGCAAGTCACAACTCAAATCTTAGCAACCCAACAAGCTCAAGTCAGAGTCCTAACAACCCACAAGAATCACAACTCTGAGCAGACACAAGGTGACAGCCCAACATAGGAGGAATACAAGATTCATAGATCAAGTCTGAACAACCCCAAGTACCAAGGGTCATTACCCGCTCTAATAAACAGCAGAAGGGTCACATCCTAAGTCTGGGCAGCCAACAGTGATCACGACCCAATCTAGGAAGTCACAAAAATGTCATGACCTATCAAAGAGGGCTAAAAAAATTCATCAATAGTCACGACCTTCTAGAGAAAGCATCGACAGCCCATGGTTCAGTTAACGTAAGGTCAAACAGTCACGACCTACCCAAGAAGGGTCTTACCCAGACATGACCCAGCTCTAGAAGGGTTCCATGCAGTCATGGCCTAGCTAGCAACTCAATCACAGTTCAAACCTAAGGGGTTTAGATAAGCCACAACCCAACCCTAAGGGGATTCTATCAGAATTAGCATCCTACAAAAGATTATTCCCATCTCAAGGAATATCAACACATGTGAAGGCAACACTTAACAAGCTGAGAAGATTGACACGACGTATTCATAACAACAACAACTTGAACTGGATGACAAAAACACTAGCAAGCTAAGAGGAGAGGTGGCAACATCTCACAAATAGCAACAAAATCCTAGACGTCAATCTATTAGCAGCAGCAAACCCTAGACAGGTGAAAGATCATATCTTCAAATTTATCTTGTCAACACACTCTCTAAAATGAAATTCAAGACTTGAATTTATAATGTTAACAAGCCTTCTAGAAAGTTTAATCCACTAACCCATGTCTTTTAGGGTAGTTTCCAACATAACATAAAATAATGTTAGGTTGACTTAGGATAGGGTACAATAACAGTCAAGTGGTAATATAAGATAAAAACAATAAGGTTAAGTCATCATACCAAAGGTGGTCATGGTACCGCATACAACAAGGGTGCTAAGGCCAAAAGGACCATCAGTCAACTAAGCGTCACAACAAGGTGGCAAGGCAACCTCCATACCCATAAGACCAAGGTGTACAATAAAGGTGGGGAAACAACCCCTTTTACCCACATGACCAACAAGACCAAGGACATTAATCTTTTCTCTCTCAAGATATATTCTCATGTGTGTTCCATATATTTTTATCATCATTGTATAAGGAGAAGTCACGACAACATGTATCATGACTTCTCAAATACACATTATAGGAGGTTTGTATAGTGAAAGGGTGTTTTTCGATATATTTCTATCTCATAACTTGCGGCCATGAACTTGTACCTGTGCACTATATTTAACATGTATTGGCACTTGCTTGTCTACATCCCTGTTGGGATTCAGAAGACAAAAAAAGCTTCTGATCTAGTTTATTTGGAGTGGGATGTAGGAAAATAATGCCACTCCCTTACTAAGGTGAGAAAGAG
>LPNX010760837.1:123095-154627 GCA_001517045.1 Pseudotsuga menziesii | reverse complement strand
AGCCATTCACCACAATAATATTTGGAAAAATAAGGTCTGATATAATTTATCTCACAGCTGGAATCTTCACAAAAATTATAACCGCTTACACAACATACGTGGATCCCTAGTTGGTGAAAGAGTAAACACTTGGTATTGGCTGGTAACTATAGTATGGGCTGGAAAAACTTTAAAACACCCTTTCACTGTACAAACATTCTATAATGTGTATTTTCTTCAGACAGTTTGTCTAGAATAAAGAACTTCAACAATGCTTACCAATTTTAGAAACCTCAAGAGAAAGATCCTCCATATATATACTGAAAGTACTATAGCTTTAAAATACTTTCACCTCAATAATATTTGGCAAAATAAGGCCTCATATAATTTATTTCAGACTTGGAATCTTCACAAAAATGATAACCACTTACAGAGAAAACAAGGATCACTGGTTGGTGAAAGGGTGAGCATTGGGTATTGGTTGGTAACTATAGTATGGCAAGGAAAACCGCCCTTTCACTATACAGGCCTCCTATAATGTGTATGTGTAGATGTATTAAGGGTTTCATTCTTCTTTTTATCAATAGATATGGCTAAGGATAAGACCTTCCCATAACCAAAATTAATGTTACTCCCACCTTGGTATATTGTCCTTTTACTTATAACTGAAAGTCAATGTTGTAAGGCTGCTATAGGATCCCCCTCACTGTTGTAGCATATAGTTCAGAACTTCAGGTACTGCTGAAAACAACCTGTTGTAGCTCCAAAACGTTTCTTAGCTTGCTGTAGATTACTATTGATAAGGAGGAAACATGACAAAAATTAAATAGCAGTCTTATTACGTAAGACTAACTCATCAAAACTGTTGCAATACATGCCCAGGAGTGCATCAAGTGCCCAAGTTAATTTCTCCTATCTTTTGAACTACACCAAATCTCATAAACGCGTTGCCAGTCCACCTCTGATATGTCAGGCCCTGTTAATGAAACACGCATTAATGCATCAAGTGTGTTAATTGACAACCTTGTTCTCCTTATATCTTTGATTACATTTTGTTTTGAAAACCCTCGTTCACATGCAACAGTGCTTGCCAGAATGACAAGGATTGCTTGCCATAATTTTAACATATTTGGATACCTAGAGTGCCAATCTTTTATTTGAGAAAATACCTTCCATGCATCTTTCATAGGGAATCTTTCTCCATTTAAATGAAGAACATCAATAAATTCATACAATTCTGTTTTGCAAGCTGTAATGTCAAAAAATGGTACATTATCACCTTCATTGTATAGTTTGTGCTGCAAATGCGAAAACAGTCTTTCAAGCCATTGTTTTGCATTAGTTTCTCTCACATATAAATATGATGGATAGTGGCAAGGGCTAAACTATCTTGCGGCATTAAATAGATGAAGATTTGGCAATCTTGAATTGAAGCTCTCTATCAATACTTGGACATAATTCCTTGTAAGTTGTATGCAACTATCAAGAGAGCCATCGATATGTGTTGCCATCGGTTGTGACATGTGCTCATCCGGGATTGGAATATATAGAAAATCATGTTCTTGTGTAATCCCCTCTTTGTCAATATTTTCAAGGAATCCATCTCTGGAGTCTTCTAAGAATTTACTAAGATACGTTGCACCATCTGCAAAAGAATCTGGCCTACAAAAATACCTCTTAAGAGTATTTAATGTATGATCAATAGTTATTCCAAGCGTGGTGACATCTATATTATCTTCTTGGAATTTTCTGTTTAGTTTGTTCAACTCTATCAAAAGATCAACAAGCATATTTAGACAGAATTGAACTGAGAAAATCCTTGCCTTATGATACCATGAATTTTTTCTTTCTTTTTTCCACATGCTCAAAATCACAGGCATCAATGTAACAAGCCTTTCAACTACCTGTCCTCTATATAACCATCGAATCCCATGGATTTGAAGAACTTGCAAGGATTCCAATTCCATTACTTCTAGTAAAGAAATGAGTTCATTATTTCTCTTTGCTGAATTTCCAACCCATGAGTACACCTTATTTGCTAGTTTTTCAACAAACAAGAATTCCGGTATCTTTTTTGAAGCATCTGATGCTGCAAGTGCCTCGCGATGTGCAATGCAATGAGTACCAATCAAATTTGGCAAATCATTTAAAAACGTGACAAATCCATTTTCACTCCCTAGCATAGAAGAAGCACAATCAGTAGAAACTGCTATTAAATTTTCATTTTGCAATTTCCTTGTTTCTTTTAGACTGATAAATGTATCATAAATGGTTTTTCCTTTTCCATCAGGGACAGTGATAAGTTTCATAAACTGTGATATTGGAGGCCCTAAGCCTGCTGAGTCCAAGTAAGTAGAATACACAACAAGATGTTGTTCCAAACTATTATCTATGCTTTCATCCAACATTATAGAAAAAAAAGGACTGTCCAACATTTTTTCAGATTGCATCTCTTCAAGGTAATTTGAGATACACTCAATAAATTCTGTGGCAGCCTTCCTATTAAAATAGGAACAATAATCTACTCGATTAGGGATGTTTGGAGTCTGCAAGTGCATCTGAAGTTGACAAAGATCTTCGTAAGTAGCAATTGCAATATCCTTTTTTGCAATAAAATATGCTAAACTCATTGTGGTTATCACCTTGTCCTTGTTGGCATCATTAATACGCATAATGTGTTCTGGAATGGACTTTGTCAATTTTTGAGTTTCATACAAATTTTTTTGAACTGATGTTTGATGAATAAATGATTTTGAATGAGTTGCCACAGCATCATACTGAATTGTCTTGCATCCAGTGCCAATACCCCATGGACCTTGAGCTTTGTATTTCTCACAGAGCTTGCATTTCATGTGAGTAAGGCCATCGACAACATTGATTGCATAGACCCAGGGGTGTTTGATCTTCCAATCTTCTCGAAATTAATGTTTCCATGAGGTCTTCCTTTTCCTCTCACTACTACAACCACCCTCTTCATGACCAAACATTTCTAAATCGTCAACAAGGTCTACATCTACGTCTTCATTAGTTTCATCATTCAAGTCAGGTATATCATTCAGGTGAGGTATATCATTCAGGTTAGGGATAGACGGAATATCATCAGCGTTGGAGGGTTTTGGCATTGTAGAATAGCCATAAAATTTGTCCAAAGTCGATTGCCCCTTCTTTTTTGGAGGTATTTCTAGTGAAACTATATACCTATAAACAATAACAATAATAATAAAAACAATAAAAAACATGTTTTAAGCAAGGGTAAAAGGGATAAACCACAATGAAAATTCCACACTAATATTGTTATTGATATAATTTACTGTAATAGCAAAGAAAAAACAACCATTTTACTTCATATGGAATATTTAATCTAAAATGACAATGGAAAAAACATAGAAACAACTAGTACCCTTCAAAATTAATAATAAATTATACATGTTTGAACATAATTTTTTAAACAAAGATAATATGTACATACAAACAAACTTGAAATATTGTTACAACTTTTGGCATTTTCCCATTTTATTAAACGACTGAAGTCTTTGGTAGAACGTCAAAACGACGGTTTAATTTTTCATGAAAATGTCATTATGCCTCTAAAATAGTGTTGTCCACCTCGCAGGGCTGGAATGGTGACACGGTGCACCATCCACATGAATTTTGATTCAAATAATAAATGTCATGGGTCATCGGTTAATGGAAGACTAGCAATGGTAGATCAGAGTTGGAATTTGACCGACATTTGCCCGTTTTTGGTCATTTTTCCCGTCAAATACGAGTTAAAATATTTCAAGACCGTTTTATTAAACGACCGGAAATTGGAATATTTCATAAACCGGCAATTTGACGGTTTAAGTTTAAACCAAAATGTCATTATGATCCTAACAGGCTGTTGACAGTTTAATTTTCCACCAAAACGTCATTAAGCCCTTAAACAGGTGACAGGGCTGGAGCCTAGAAACGTCATTAAGCCCTTAAACTTATAAGAATTCATAAAGAAAATGTGAATGTTATAGGTGAATCCCTGTTCAAGTGATCAAAATCTCGAGAATAAGGAGAGATTATGAAAAAAAACTATATTGCACTTGCAAAGATTGAAATTGGAGCTCCATAAGAAGTCCAACTAATAATGTAGCTTTATAAGTTTTGCAGTTTAGTAAAAAATCCATTAGAAAAGGCAGTACACAATGAGATTTGTTTTTGTAATTCATGGCTGGTGTTCATCAATCACCAATATTTATGCCAATGGGGTTTCCATTCAGTAGTGAAGATGGCAGCATATCAGGCCACCCACCAGGGTCAATTCCCCTAAAGATATAAGTAATAAGGGTCTGGTGCAATTCCTTCGTGATTTTGAATCTTGATAGAAGAATCAAACCCTGTCACAGCAACTTAGCAGAACATAAGTGATTATGTTCATTATTTTTCTGCTCAAGGGCCTGCTTTTCCCATGTAAACATGACACTTGGGGGGCCCAACCGCTTTGGGAAAATTGTTATATTTCTCTTTGAGCTTAAGGGAAGTACTTAAAAAAAATAACAATGTTTATAGATATAAACATAAACAATTAAGTGTCAGTTAGAGATTGAATTAACTGTAAAATTTCTGACTAAATAATAGCCTTAGATATCATACCCTTTCAGACTCCTGAAGTGGAACCTTGACTTGATAACAATCAAGGCTATGATCAGTATTGCCCAGTTTTTGTGCCTCATTAAAGTGTTCAAAATTAAAGCATGGCACTGGAATAAAAACATGTAAGGTTTTTGAACTATTTCCACATCTGTGGCAGGCAAGAGGTTGACCCTTTATAAATAGATTTTTGAACTATTTCCACATCTGTGGCAGGCAAGAGGTTGACCCTTTATAAACTATCTCTTCCACACAATTTGGTGCAAGTTGTGGAATACAAGCTGACAAAGTAAGCCCAAGGGATTATCTCAAATCCCCTTGGTTGAGTTGCACTAGCCTATGCTGACATGTTTATTAGGGATACCAGGAAAGAGGGGAAGCATCCCTTGAAGTTTCCCAACGAGATTTTCCTATAGAAAGAAAAAAAAGAGGCAATGTATCAGAGTGCGTGTGTGTAGGACTGCAATGCTTTGTGCATTTTTATTTTATTTTTGCCTATTTTTCGATGTTTGACCGATTTTTCTTTTTCAAAGTTTTGTGTGCGAGAAATGTATTTTTGCAGCATTAATAAAGAAATGACTTTTATTTATTTTCTGTATCTACCATTATATGTATAATGTGTGCACCCTAGTTTCCAACACATAGTAAGTTTCTTACAGAATGTATAAGTTTAAATTCAAGCAATAATGTGGTTATTCATGTCAATGATACATCACTAATAGAGTGAACGATCTAGTGCCTGTAGGCTGTTAATACATCCGGGAATGGAGTAAATGATTTCATAGGGTTTCGCGCTACTTTTTCTCCCCTCTTAGCCATTGACAGGATAGTTGGTGAGAGAATCTAATGTGCATGCCCTTTGAGTAGGTGAGTCATAGTTGTGGTCAGCCAGATAGTTCCTAAGACTGGATTATTATACGAGACTCCAATAAATAGAATGCTTATAGGGAGAGTGGCTGAATGGTTGAAAGCGGCAGACCATAAATCTGTTAGATGTATTCTTCGGAGGTTCGAATCTTGCCTCTCCTGGCCCCTGGGTGTATAGCTCAGTTGATAGAGCATTGGGATTTTTACCTAATGGTTACTTAAGGGAAGAAAATATTGAATTTCCGGGGGCAAATATGGGGACAAAAAGAAAGAATCCTAAGATCTGGACAACCCAACAACACTAGGCGAGCAAGAAGAAAACTTGGAACAATAGACAAATAGATCCTCCCTACCGAAACACTAAACTACGACGCAACAATGGCCATTGGCCACAATTGTTAATCTCAAATGGTAATTCAACATATGTTGCAAGTTGCCTTGATCAACCCGACAAAAAGCAAAGACAACCACAAGACAACAAGTGCAATTCATGTGTCACGTGCTCTGTTCCAGAAACACAACCACAAGACAACACTTTGAGCTTTTCCTTCCATCATCTGAGTTTCATTGTATCATTTTCGTTTGAACTACTAATCGTTTGTAGGTGAATTGTTGCGATAACAGTCTCCATATGCATTCAGGTTAACTAGAGGGATACGAGGGGGAAATGTGACAGTGGGTACAGGGCATTTGAGCTAGGTTGGATTCTTTCTTTTTAAGCACTCGAAGAAAGACTCTGGACTATGATGAACTATTGAATAAAAGGCGAGCGAGATCTCAAGTGCTCGCTTTAAAAGGCTAAAGAGAGAGAGATATAGGGAGCTACACCATTCATATATCTTGTGACTAAGTATATTATAATGGCTCTTCAAATGGGACCTCTCCTTGACAGAAAACCTTCCACTCTTGCAACAAAGCTAAATAAGATTCCATAAAATCATGAAATAATGCAGTATGTCACAATGGATATATAAGAAATTATCCGCAATGTAATGTTGCATCTTTTAGGTAACGGTAAGGAAGAAGACACTGGAGATGCAAACAATAAAGGTAGATACATTTTGATATAATATTAGCCCATTGGATATCATGAACCCCCTAGCCAAGCTCCATTTCAGTGCATTGCAATTGATGGATACCTACATTATGTCATCAGAAGAACTAAGAAAAGCCAAGATGTTGGATTCAACTTGCAGGTCCAAAACTCCATCCTTGTGAAAGCATTATTTGCCACCTCTTTTTATTACGATTGATGTCTCCAAAATTACATTACTAACAATATTTGAATATTTTTTAATATGGTAATAGTCTAAACCAAAGGGAAGCCTCAAAGTCCTCTACTAAGTCCAAGACAACTTACAAAATGCCAAATACTTCCCAACTAACAACAGGATAATACTTACTTAACAATTCACCAAGACCATCAATCATAGATTCGCTACACAGGACTACATTTTTTTTCCATACTTCGAAGTAGAAATAAAAGTTTAAAACCATGCTTCTAACAAAGCATTTATCCTCCTTTACTCCTTCAATAAAAGACATCCCTTTAAGGGCGCAAAATACTTCCTTAGAAAGAGAATTCGCCAAGACATTATGTTCTCAAAAAACAGTTTAAAGTGGAGTGACTCATATTAACGTCGGACATTCTTGAAGCAACTGGCCAAATAATGAAATTTAATATCCTGAACTTGTATTTGATCATTAATCCAAGAGTTGATCAGCTCAAAGTCAGTAATATCTATAGAGTCTTCAAATGTAAGTCCTCAACAAGTTTAATAAGCATCTTCAGTGCTATAAACTCTACTAAATTGTTGGAACTTGTTTTCACTTTAACCTTGAATTTATAAACGTATTGTTCAGAGAGAAAGATCACAACACTTACCACACAATTAGCTTTAGGTCCCTGGTAGACCCCATTAAAGGAACACCAAAGAACGGATTTGCCAATGACCAGATCCCCAACTTGTTTTGGTGAGGCTAATTTCTCTTAATTCCTTAATGTTTGAATTTGCAGAGGAAATTGAAGAAAGACATAATAGCACTGACAATGAATGTGTTGTTTCCGTCATTCAAGTTAGTTCCATTATCGATCTCAGAACGGGACTGAAGAAAAACAATGATGAGTTTCTTGGATATCCAGTGATTGGGTATCACTGATCAGAATAACATGCAGGCTGCTGGATCCTGTCTCAGTAGCCCTGGCCCCTAAGGATGGGTTGCAAGACAACGTGCCCATGGGATCCTAGAATTAAAAACTTATTCTTCTTTCAGAATGGAATTAGTATCAGTGTGTCCAAAATCGGGCAACTTCTTTCAGACGTAAGGAAGATTAGGGACATGATTTCGAGTAAAAACCCATCATCATTTTTGGGTTGCTGAATTCAGCTCAAGAGTAGGAAACATCAAGGAAATTTCCAGAAAGATTTCAATATCTTGAGTTTCTGGTTTTTCAGCTAAGGTACCAGAAACGAAAATAGAAATGGGACCAACACAATAAATGGGCCTAGCCGCCTAGAGGTTCTGGGAGTGGATAACTTGCCTTTTCTCTACTTGAACCCCAAGAAGTAAGGCAGCCGAGGTTAATAGAATGCCCCAAACAATGAGCGAAAGGAGATAAGGAACACATCACCAGCCGAGAGGATAAGGCCCCTGTTCAAACACCTTACCCCGTTCAATAGTGTGGTATGTGTTGTCTTACAATTTTCTATGCTTATTTCAATCTGGGATAGTTAATGTACCCCTGTTATTTTAGCGGAAGGATAAGTTGTAACCCCTTGGTTCCGAACATGGTCTGGTGGGAGCTAACGAACCGAGTAAGTAATTAGAATGCGTTATCCTAAAGTGACAAAGCAGTGTATTCTAAATTGATCCAAGCGTATCCTACTGGTTAAGAAGCAATCTACCCAGGATTATGCTACTCAAAGTGTAGAGTAAGTAGGCAAGAAGTGACCCATGCTGGTGATGAAAACCTGGTTATGTTTATTAGCCGCCTAGAGGTTTTGGGAGTCTGGAGATCAAAACCATCAAAACCATCCCCTCTATTATGCATATAAATTCTAATAGCAATGCACTGTCTAGATGGAAAGAGAATGTACCTGAAATTGAATCTCCCCAATTAAACAATTATTGAGAGAAAGTAGTGCAGTGATCTCAGGCTTTAGCCGCGTTCTCTAATCCCATGAAGCTCATTTTTCTTTACTCTGCAGGTGATAGAGACACAGAGTGGAGAGAACCCAGGTGGCAGGAAGTGTAAATTGTCTACCCCACGGCCCCCAGTGCCCACCGAACCTGGCCTGCCGGCGAACCTAGTTCTCCAATCTCTATGGCGTAAGATCGAGCTTCATTCTCCACTGGAAACAAGCACTAAACGGGGAACATTCCAATTTCCCACTGGCGAGCTTATGGCCTGCATCTCGTTCTTCAGTCCGTCGAGCTTGCGGCCTGTGTCTCGTTCCTTGCTCTGCCCAATGCCCAGTGCAGATTCCAATTTCCCACTGCCAATGTCGAATCCAATTTCCGAATGGAGTCTGAACTCTGGAGTCTGGAGTCTGGACAATACAACATTGGAACAGGCAGCATTCAATGGCATTCAATGGCATTATGGCACACTACCTATCACTACCAGTCCGCGGCTTCAGCCTTCCAGTTCCAAGTTCTGCTCATTGGCTCAGTGCCATTAACCAATGGTCCGGACACCGGACTCCGGATGCCCTCATGCCCATAAATATTAAAAACTGATTATTCACGACCACATGATGGTGCACCTGTGTTACCATTCTAGGCTCCATCCCTGCCACGGTGCCTAGTGCCCACTGCCACCTGTTTAACCTATTTAAGGGCAGCAGGCTTAATGACGTTTTGGCGGAAAATTGAACCGTCAACAGCCTGTTAATATCGTAATGACGTTTTGGCTTAACCTTCAACCGTCAAATTATCGGTTTATGAAATTTTCCGGCCGTTCAATAAAATGGTCTTCAAATATTTTAACCCGTATTTGACGGGAAAAATGACCAAAAACGGGCAAATTCCCGTCAAATTCCAACTCTGGGTGGGAGTCCACGTCCATGGCAGGCAATTTCGCAGTGTGGTCGTCCTGCATCTTACATGTCTCCCATCGTTCACGCGTTGGGAAATAAAGCTCCTTTATTGGAAAAGACCATTAGTCGAGGCATTATCGACTAATTGTGACGGGACCTTTTGTGTTTTCATTCATTAATTTATTCATGACAGTTGGCCACTTGTTTCCTTGATTGTGACAAAACAGAGTGGGACATGGGCTAACCAAAACGACCCGTTTTAACTCATCCGCGATTCGCCTTTTCACAAAACCACTTCACTTACTTCACTTTTTTTTAGTTGTTGTCATTGTCATGGCCCCATCCCCTGGCCTAACATCCCAAATTCCCAATGACCATATCACATCTCAAAAACTTGACCCACATAGGGGACACACAAATCGCACCCAATCTCAAAGACTAGACTAGAGGCAACATATAGAACACACAAATCGTTCCCATATCTAGCCACGATAAAGTGCACCCATGCCGACCAACTTCACCCCTGCCTAAGCCTCCTGCCAACTCATGTGTTCACCGGCGCCCTCCCTTCCGTCCTGTTCTCCATTTCCCCGATTCTGGCCCATGTAGCATGTACAAGGTCGTATCCAGGGGCACATGGTGGCGACGATTAATATTCAGCTTGTTGTAGGGAGTAGGCATGGTGCCTATTGGATGTTTAAGATTCAATGGACATCATGCTTGCTACGACCGCATTAATTGGGATGCAGCAAGCTAAATAATTCTTGCCCACGAAAACCACCAACTATCCAACTACCAAAAAGGTGACGCCCCTCTTGATGTAATGCATGCATGCGCACATGCCATGGCATCCATGCATTTGCCTATGCCATGTGAAATTTGAATGTAGTGAGGGCGAATTTGTTTCAAATTTGAATCTTGTTAGCTCAAAGAACTTTTCACTAGGTTTTGCATGTCACAAGCACGGGTTGGTGCAGTGATCAAATTTGAAGGGTTAGCCTCAATTTAAATTTGAAGTGTAGATATTCATGCACACTTTGAGCATGAAATTCTTTATAAATTTTTGCTTTTCAATTGAAAATAATAAATTAATGATACACTTAATTAAAAAAAATGTTAAAAAAATATTACATTTCAAATGGGTGTTTTTTAATCAATTTCTTAATTTGGCTACTTCATCCACATACAAACGATACCCCAGACCCCTTACATGCCTCCTCCTCCTTCTAAATTGGCGGTGCTTCTAAATTCCCCCTCCGGACGTGTCCTCTCTGCAATCACGCCCTGGTATGATGAGGTCAGCGCAATGATGGTCAGCCATAAATGGTTTGTGGTTTCGCATTGGGGGGTTAAGTTCACCAGCTGTCAATCGTCTCCTCCACTGTTCACCTCCGATCCTCTCCGCCAACCTCCTGCAAGATACCTCCTGACGCTTTCTTCTACAACTTCACCACCTCCATCTCTCTAGCACTCTGCTCGCATCATTCCGCCTCAACAACGAGGTACAACCAAGCAGGGATGTGCACGCAGGGGTGCTAACAGTCCAAGAGCCATGCCCTTCAATGCCCAGAACAACTCTGATGGCTTCAACATTGAATTTCTGGCTCACCTGCGCACCATGATTGATGATTGGGAGGACGAGCTCACCAGTTCTCTCTCAACATCCAATCGCACCACTGAATGATGCAGGAATTACTGGATGATCAAGAACCTGCTAACTTGCCTCATTCTCCGCTCTGTCAAACTCCACGTTTCTGCTCCCGCTTTGGATCTTAACCCCACCGGTTCTGGTGTCCCTAGTCTGGGTATCCCTGGTCCTTCTGTTCTCCGTGCTCCTTCTGTCCCTGGCCCCTCCTCCACCCCTTCCATTCATGTCCCTTCTCCTTCACCAGCTCCTATGGATTTCAACCCCATGCTGCCCCCACCTCAGACACGTTTCACCACTTATGGAGGAAAAATTCCTCCCGAGTGTCGCTATCCCTAGTGAGACCGAGCCCCTGTCAGTCAAGAATTCCAGTTCCAACATTAAGGATTGCTCGAGCAACAACACAAACTCCAACAATGAGGACAACTTTAGTGATGATGCAAATGACACCAATGGCAAGGATGCGCAACTGGGTTTGGGTTTTGGGACTCCCATAATCGTGGAACCCTTCATCAAATTCTAAACCAGGTTTTATGTTTCAACTTCTCCTCTTTTTGACAAATATCCTAGGACAGTGGTGTCCCATGGTTAGGCTTCTCAAGCTCACCTTGAAGTTTTTTTGTAAAAATCTTAAACTCTTTATTCTATGGATCTGTTTTTCCTTCAAAAGGAGGATCACTTTGACTGCTCCAATCTTCCTTTCCATCATGAGAAGATTGGTTCTTTTTCTCTGTTTTTGCCTCTCTGTAAGTCAGATACACTATTTTGTACTTTTATCTGTAACATTATTTTCTCTCAATAGAATAGATTATAAACTTACAAAAACAAACCAAAAAACTTACTTTCATCCTTTTAAACTTAACTTCTATCCTTTTAAATTGACAAAAATGATACATTATATTTTTCCACAACATTTTAGGATTATGGGCAAAGAAAATGATAAGGTATTAAATCTTTTAAGGATTGCAAAAATGATATATTATATTTTCCCACATCAATTTAGGATTATGGATATAGAAAATAATAAGGTAGTTCCGCCTATTTTGACATGGATGGTTTCCTAAACATTCTCTATATTAAATTTTAAAAATCATTTTTTTAATTATTCTTTTTGTTTGCATCATATTATAAATTATTATATGAATATTGTTAATTATTTTTTCATTAATATTTAAAAAAAAATCCATTTTCATTATTTAAAATATATTTTTTATAAAATTTCAATATATTATAATTTTTAATGTTATCAGTAACATTCAAATCCTTATTATAAAGTGGGGTTTTTACTTCAAGATATATATAGTTTGAAGTTAAATTATCTCTAAAAGAGAAAGATAGGAACACTAAAGGTCGTCAAGCCAAAATCCTAAAAGTTTGAGGATTCATCATTATCTCTCACATCCAAAAGTGTATTAATATGATATAGTTAATTAGGATATCTCTAAACTATAGACTCTTGTTTCTATTTTTAAACATGGAATAAAAAATAACCCCTAAAATTATAGAACCATTATGATTAGTCCTCTCTTCTACAAGTTATATGGAAAACAAGATCAATATATGGTTAGAAAGTATTGGAAAATGGATAGTGAGACTTTTAATATATGCCATTCAATCATGAACCATCTAGTTAATTTTAGGATAATCACAAATCAATGTTATGATAACAAAGCCAATCTTTCTTCCTGCTTAGCTGACTAGGTATCTAATGTTTAAACACATGATAACTAGCACAAAAGATAAGAGGCTTCTTAAGATTACTTCAAACTTTAGTCAAAGTCACTTGCAACTTAAGAGGGATAAGCATAAAGATTCTAAGTCTCGACTAAACCATTGGAGAGTGGAAGAGGTCATTATGCAGAATAATGATCCCATTAAAAATACAATCACATCAAGAATTAAAATAGCTAGAATATGAAGAAACTCTCACAACTTTAGCATTTGGACAATTTCTAAAATGCCATGGGATGTAAGAAGGCGAAGGATTAAAACAACGTTTTCTCTTATGATGTCATGTGTATGCCCACATTATATATCAATTTTAGAATATATGTAACATTATTCGTCTTCTTGGATATCAAGTAATTAATTGGACATAACCAAACTTCGTGTTTTCTAGTGAGTTGCAGCCCTCATTCCTTATTCATCTTTGTCCGTAACATTAAGAGATGATCAAATTGATGGAGATGGAAAATAGACTATGACAACCCCTTTGTTGCAACAAAATTATTTAGGATGATGGGGAGGAAGATAACCTATAAGAGTTGTGGCACCTCTCTTCCCGACCATCTGAGGGTTCTCAATAAGTGAAATATGCTCATGGTTCTCATCATATTACCTTTTACCACGAAATATGGTCTGCTTAAATACATACTCAATCATCATATTACCTTTTACCTCAAAATATTACCTTTGTTTCAACTTTGATTCACGTATTTTTCCAAATTCAAGATATCACAAACATCTTAAAATGTAAATATAAAATTTTAAAAACAAAGTTAATAATATATTCTAAATTTCCAAACACTTAAGAGAAATGCAACTTCCAAAAAAATTCTTGAAATAGCTACATGATTTCATATTAAACATCATATAGATAACAATGTGTTCGATTTGAAAGTTTAATTTCTTGAAAGATTTCATTCATGTGAAGAGTTACATCACAAAATAATAAGTCACATAAATTTATATGGTAGAACATGATCTTAACTTTAGCATCATGGAAATTTTAAAAGTAAATAAGAGAATAATCAATGATTCTTTTCAAAATTCACTTTTTTTATTTCATAAAACCATAGAAAAGTCACTTCAATTTTGAATTTTGCATATACATAGAAGTATGATCAAAATTGGACTCCCACTTGGAAAGAGGAATCCTATATCTATACATGACATAAAAATGATAGCATCAATATACCCTGGGCATATATGGACCTTCCACACACATTATGTTGAAATTCAAAATCTACCATTGATCCAATACAACATAATAACGTATTTATGGATGTATAGAGAAGTTTATAATAGGATATAATTTAATTTTCCAATATGAGATCATAGAAGTTAGGACAACAAGGATATATTTAAAAATGGAGGCATAGAGAATATTACTTATGATTAGGAGATGTGATGCTATATGTGTGGAATGCACCAACACTCTTTTCTTTCAGAATTAAATTTTTTCTTTGAAAGTTAGGACACTATCTGTGTGAAAAGATAGGCCCCAACTTCGTAAATTCCCAACTGCATTTCCTGTCACAAACAAGAAAGACAATGTAATAGTTAAATATTAAACATCAATCTTAAACAACTAACATCAAGGAAATGCAGTCCCAATCATCAATGTTACAACAAAAACCACAAAATATAGAATATATATTTTACCTTAAATGCAGCCTCAAATTGACATATAGCGATCTTGCTAACATATAGGCTTTTCAACCTACTTCAAAAATAGAGGAACAACAACATTAGTCAAATAACATGAATCATTATCACATCATCAAGAACATAACATGTAGACTCACGAGTCACAACTGGAAGGTGCCAGTGAAACACAACTGCACTGACTAGATTCAGGGCAAGTGGGGACTCCACTTGTTATCTCGTCCCTTAATGGTCCAGCGGACATATGGGGACCTGAATCCTGACAAACCAATAAACCGATAGAAACAAACATTATGCTCGATCTTGGCCTCCACTAGCCAATTGTGGTCGTTGAGGCTAATACAATTATGCATTGTAATTATGCCAATTGATTATTGCATTATATGAATGTTGGTCTTGTGCCAATATGTATCATATGATCAATGCATAGGAACCTAGTGCATAGAACATTTTTCTCTTCGCTTAGATATGTAGATCTCATTTATTTTTTTGAATAATGATAAGTATTTACAAAGAAAATATACAATCAACATAAAAGAATTGAGATTCAAAAAGGTGAAGACAATTAATTCATGCAACTAAAAGGTAATAAAAATTTATTTTCTCAAACCCTGAATCAATGGAAATCGACTAAAACCAATATTGATTCAAGCTACAACAAAGGGTTAAATCAAGCATCAAATGAGAACTATAATCATTCAAGGGACTAACACAATATTTAACCAAAATACACACAAACTTCAAAAATCAACAAAATCCTTCAAACAAAAGCAATAAACAAACCATAAAATTTGTCAAGATATTCTTGCTAAATACCATCATGGTTTCATGTACTTCAATGATCCCATTGTTGATTAGCGAAAGTGTTGTCAAATTAGTTATTTATCATTTAATGTTAGGACAATATCTATGTGAAGAGATAGCTCCTAGGCCTAGCTTTCTCAAATTCCAGTGTCATTTCCTGTCACATACAAGAAAGAGACAATGTAAGAGATAAACATCAAAACATAAATATTAAAATAAGCTGCATGAAGGTAATGTAGCTCAAATCATCAATGTTACAACAAAAAAGTACAATGTAGAATCTATTTCTACCTAAAACACAACCTCAAATTCATATATAGTGATCACCAGAAAGGGTACATGGAACACCTGGACCAAAATAAGACTCAAGAGTCCCTCATGTGTATTAGATCATATACAATCTTAGGTGAAACCATTTTCCAATTCACATTCTGGATCTAGTCCTCATTTTCGACATTCTGAACACAACCTTCTCCAGATGAATCGTCATTATGATCATCCAAAACATTATGTTCCACATCAATTTAATTAGAGAAATTTATTATATTGTTTTCTCCCCTTCTTTCACGATCTGATCTCCAAAGAGCTAATGCTCTTTCATATGGAAAATTGTCAACCTCATAATTTGTTACATATAATCTTAATCATGTATCCACATTTTTATCAAGCTTGTTCCTCAACTTTGAATTCAAGAATGTCAGTGCACTAAACATTCTCTCATCCTCCACTGATCCCAAAATCATGGTTTGACATAAATCCACTAATTTGAAATATTTTGCATTCTTTGTCGTAGCATTTCTCTACCACTAAGCTTAGTCCATGATCTTGTAATTGCACCATATTCTTTATTATCTGCTGGAGAAAATGGGTCACACATTGTTGTAGCAAATCATTGAGCTTGATCTATCATTTTTTCTCAATCTAATATACGTTGAATATGTTCTCCTTGTATCTCGGCGTCTCGACAAAAATGGGTCTGCAAAATCTTGCATTTCTCTATAAAGTCGTTCTTTACAGTTTTTAAACCTCGACTATGGTCCCAATATTAAGGGTATACGATAGACATGGCCTCCAACAATTCATCTCGAGGAAACCGTTCTCTTCTCTCTAATGATAGTGATTTTGCAATTTCTATCAACTTGCGTGTCATTGAAATTACAACATCATGAAATCGTTCTCTTGACATAGGGAACTGTTTGGTGGATCTCCCTATCTTATCATTATAATAAAAGGGAACCATATGCCCACGAAATTCCATACATAGCATCCCTATTTTATCAAACTTAAAAAAAAAATCATCATTTTCTATATTGATTATCTTACTCCAATTTGTAAATGCTAGACCTATAAAAGACTCTGCCATAATATACAAATTATCTAGTGCAAGACATGTTAATTTTATTGCTCTTGTGTATTCAACAATATACATCGTGCGACTCTGAGCCATCCTCACGTGGTTATTCATTTCATGAAGCACAGGAAGAATTCTAGCCAATGTTAATAATGTCTCTATATCAATTAGTAGAAATATAAGAGTTTTAGATTTTTCTACACTTGAGCGATGTTCATACATCGCCCCTACCAAGGATGCATATTCATTGAATAGTCTTTCAGCGAGCCCCTTCAGTGATATCCATCTTGTATCAACATATTTTATTAGTTTTTTTACATTTGTAACACCATCTAAAAAAAATTAAACTCTAAAAATCATTTGGGACTCCGACAAAAGCATGCATGAACCACACGTACAAGATATTCAGCCTTTGAAACCAATGGAAATTTGCTCACTATTTTAAATTCAAGATTCATCCTGTGATCCATACAATGAATACTAAACATATAGGCTGAAGCCGAGAGTTGTCGTCTAGCAAAAAGTTCATTCCTTTGTCCTTGCATTACTGATGCTCTATTTGTTCCAACACATACCAACCTTTTTGCAATCATGGAATGATCCATACCATCAATTTCCTTCAAATTATCAATAACAATTTCATAAATTTTTTCTGTTGTGGAAATTTTAGTCATTTTTTGAATTCCAAGTAGATAGGAATGCCTGATATGGTCATTGACCATATAAATTCTCATGCAAATCCATGAAGTTTTATCAATAGTTGTAACTTCATCCAAAGACAATGACAAAAATGTAGCATTTGCAATCTTCTCTTTCATATCGTCCTTTTCTTCTTGAGCTAGATATTTTCCCCATTCCCAAGCACTCGATAAAGACCAATGAGAAGATGGAAAATTTGGCACTTGAATAAAAGATAGATATTTCATCATTTTGGATAATCTGTCATAGAATGACCATTGGATAGGAGGTGAAATACAGTGCTTAATTGTATAATCTTTGATAACAAATTTGTTTCCATCATCTTTCCAAATTGAGATGTGATGGTTCCTCCACTTTCCTCGAGTTTTTTCTTATTTAGTAAGAATTTATTATATTCCTCTTCAAATTGGAGATTTTGACATTGGATAAGAGATTTCCATTTGGCAGTAGATTTATTCTCATCATTTGCATCTTTCTTATCACACACCTTTCCAACATGCTTCTCGATTGTGTCTAACTTCATCTACAATTTCACTACCTTGCCAAGTTTCCAACTACATGAAATGCATTTAACTTCTCGTGAGGTCTCATTCTCATTTGCTGGAGGTATTGGTTCAATAAATGGATATCTTGACACTATCTTGAGACCCAATCAAATTTAAATTTTCTCCCTATGTCCCATTGGCCCTTTTTCCTTTTCCGTGAATGCACCATGTCACCTTGCAAGGAAAAAGCATTTGAACTACCAATTTCATATGGAAACGAATTTATCTCACTTTAATCTCTATAGGAATGTATTCTACCAGCCATTGTATGGGTTGCAGATGCATTCTCAAATTGTTTACATCTCACTCATTGATACCTTGCTCAAGAGAGCTTGAAGCATGCATAGGATGTGGATTATTGGATTGAGGCTTTTGAAAATATGATATTACATTCTTTTGTCTTGATGTTTTATTTTTCTTTCCACAATCAATGTTTGACATCTTACTTGATATTCCAAAATTGAAATTCCAAACCGATATAGAAACTAGAAGTGAAGCCTGCATGAGAAAAAAGATATAAAATTAATACAATCGCACATTATCAATTTATATTGGCCCGACTTACAATGAGTGTTTGCATTGACTCTTTCAATGACATTTTCATTACCAAATACATCGATAACATCCCCCGAAGGAGGTATAACACTAATACAATACGAATATCTTCCGAAGTTACATTTTTCAACATATTTTGGACATGAAAAAACAAATAAAAAAAAACCCTAAAAGTGAAGACTCAAACCCTAACCCTTTACTAGGAAAAACATAAATGGGAAAAACATAGCCATAGCCATATACTAGGAAAAGAGACATAAATATACAATGGTTTCTCTCCATCATCATAGGCCTATGTTAACAAGTAGTAGTAAAGCATGTGAGCCTTCTTTTAAGAGACTTGGGTTCAACCTAGAAAAAAAGCATGGTGTTGTGGTAATGCATCCAATTTCTTATGATATCTCATAGTTAAGTGATTCTTGGTGGTTTGCCTTATGCAGGTAGACAAGACCAAGAGTGAGTCCTGGGTTCTTTTAGTGGAATAAAACCCCTCAATTGCATCTCCTAAGCCAAAATTTTATGGCCTGCAAGGTTATTTCCCCAAAGGAAATTTAACCACCAAAAATGAGATGCAAACATAGTTTAAAATACATAGTCCATACTTATTCATTAGATGGAAAATAATACAGAGAATCCTCTGACAACTTTAAGCACTATCTATTCCACTCACCATTTTCTGGATAACATGTTCACATAAACTCTCCTATTTACATCCTATCTTGTAGAATCAACACATGCAAGTGTCCATGATACAACATACATCTTATTACCATATTTTTTCTCTTTGGATTTTTATCAACAATCACCTGACATCAATCTTACTAGATTAATGAGATTCTCTTATGTTTGCAATATATAATGCCACATGACCTTAATACATCTTGGTTTGGAATTCTGTTACATGAGTTATCATTCCGAAACTTTTAATCCACTTTATGCACTTTGGATTTCCATTCAAACTCAAGGGAAATTTTGTCCCTTACTGCATTATTATTGGTACACTCATAAAATGTTGATTTATCTCAACAATAGTTGATCTACTCTGTATGCAACCAACAAATTATTACATTATGCTAAAACCCATTCTGCAGAGAACTTGTTGAGACCTTCTACACATAGGATGATGCAGTGGTATGAAAACAAACAATGATATTTGAAGAGCCACATGAAGAATGCAACATAACACCTGACAGAGATGCAATAACAAAGATGGATATTCCAATTACTGATAAAGTATAAACAATGTAAAAGTTCTGGAACTTGAAAGTAATGGTTTTGAAACTGTAAAAGAGACGAAAACCATACATATTGAGTATATTGACCAACATCAAACAATCTTGTGTTAAGGTTCAGAACAATAGCATGAGGAATCATACAGTAACGCAGCTAGCATTGCAACAACCAAAATTGTTGATACCCTCCCAACAAGAGACGATGCAAAAATAATAGACTTCACAGTAGTGGTAGAACAAGATAAAGAATCCAATAGATCTATATCTAATGCTGCAACAAAAGAGGCCAATTATTTTCTCATTGATACGATAACACAGGACAATCGTAGAGGGGGGATAGACATTGTGGAAATTATATTGCTCAGTATCCAATTTGTTACATTAAATAAATAAATAAAGTTATTTGAAGTTGTGGCAATAATTTATGTCTGAGTTGAGATAATTTTGTAGTTGTTGTAGCCTCCCTTGGCACTATGTTCCTAGGAGGCAGGGCCCACTCCCAAGAACAAAGGTGCTAGTATTTTATATTCATAGAAATTTTAGATTTTAGATTTGCTTAATGGTTGTTTTTGTTTACAATATTTCCAACACATTATCTCAACCTTGGAATTTATTCACATTTTAATAAGTAATCTACAAATTTCTATTAAATTGTGTAAAAGGGAATAACTAACAATTGTTTAAACCATCACATGAATAATGATTTAGAAAAGAATAAAACACACTTCTAATCATTCTTTGATAACAAATTGTACTTCTACCATTTTTTATGTTCCATATATCCTCTTCATGTTTACAATGTTGCATTCTAGGTAAACCTTTAAGTTTTGTACACTGTGATTGAATTTTGCCTAGTCTGTATAGAACCAATTGAATTTGGCTTGTTTGCATTCTACAAGGACTACAACATCTACTCATGCATCTTAGTCATGTTCAACTAAGAAAGGAATCAAAGCTTCCAAACTGGACAACAATTGTAAAGAATGGATTTATAGAACACTACATCATCCAAGCAGTGACTTGTGAAATGGAGAATGACCAAATGCAAAAAAAACATCCAACTAGTAGCATCCATATCAATCTAAAAATTGGATACAATTTGTAAATAATTTGGAATAGGTGTGAACTTTGTTGCATTAATCCAGAGAAGATTTCCCTTACCACCAACACCTAACTTGAGCAAGGTTTGAAATTGAAGGCTTGAAATTTGAATTCAATTTCAAGTGCAATCTATAGTTCAAACACCATTGTATCACATTCAATACGCTTGAATCAAATGACAGTTCTTTTCATCTATAGAAAAACATAGATTGGGACACAATTTAAATCTTACAAAGACTAAACTCAAACCGTAGTTTAGAATCCTTTGTTTCTAGCTTTAGTAAGAGTTTGACGCTGGAAATACCCAAAATATTCTTACCCAGGTAATTGCCAGCATACCTTGACAATCACCAGAGAAAACAAGATTTGAGAGAATTACACATCAACTAAATTGATTTAGCTCTGTAAGCGTGTATCTACTGCCAATCCCTCTACTTCAAATCAATTGGACAAAAGTTTAAGTTGGAAGTCAATGGTAATTCGATAATGGATAGGGTCCATTTGTTGCATAGGGATGGATTCATGGAAATATTACTCAAATAAGTGTCAAGCTACCAGCCTAACCTGACAATCATTAAAGCAAACAAGTTTTGGTAGAGTTACACATCATCTAAATTGATTCTATGAATCTACTCCATTGGCTTGTTTGTTACCAATCCTGCTACCTTAGATCGATTTCTATAAAAGTTCATGTGGATGCTTAATGGTAAATCAACAACGAGCAGGAGCATTTGATGCATTAGGACAAATTCATGAATGGTAATGGTGTACATAATTTGACTTCTCTTGAATAAAATTGTGTTTCAAAACTGATGGTCACAATAAAACACACAGTAAACACTATCTAAATCAAACCCACTAATTAATGAATTTAATTAAATATCTTCCTCCATCAATCCACTCAAAATTGGATTTTCAAATATCATGTGGCATGCCAAATCGAATTGTCATTGTCTACAGCAAATGAGAGCCCTTACCATATTTGTTTTGTAATATATCACTTTGCCATCCTTTTGACATGTGATGATTCTTGAAGATAGGGTGTCTAACCACCAGTTTCCCTCTCTTATCAATAATCAAATGCAAAACTATGAAAATTGCTACATTGCATAGCATCCTCACATGAGTGACACACATGCTAGACATGACCACAAATCTCCTTCTATAGTTCTCCCTCTAATCACACCCTCAATATCCTAATAATTATACATGTGACATATAGCACTTTCTAGTCCTTACCATATTTGGTTCCTCGTATATCAATTTCATGCCAATTAATGTGTGATGGTCCTTGAAGATAGGTTTTATGACTACTAGTTACTTTTCCTTATCAATCATGAAATGAAAAATTATGCAAATTGTTGAATCACAGAGCATACTCACATGAGTGATACACATGTTAGACATGGCCGCAAATCTCCTTATGTAGTGCTCCCTCTAATCACATCCTCAATCTCCTAATAATTATACAGGTGTGTTGCAAAATTTTTGTCTTGTTCAAATTCTTACCCAAATGCCATTTTATACTCTATGCAATCACTTCAAAACTTTAATTTATTTCATAAGTGTTTCCTATTGTAACGGAAAAATGATTACAATTACTTGCCATAAAAAACTAACCACATGATTTATTGATTATCAACATTAATCATGATGCAAGGAGTACCTGAATTGGTGGATGATAAAATACGGTCAGGGAATTCATACAAAGAACATGTAAACAAGATCATATGATCTCTTGATGCAATTAACTAGGAGGTCAGCCAAGGGAAATTGATTCTTATGAACCTTGGATCCTAGCTACAAACCTAGTACCAAACGATAGGAATCCCTGGGGTGACAGGGTAGGAAATTTTTCCTCCTAAACATAGGGTTTCCTCCTGTTACCCCCCTATTTTCATAGGGTGTTCACCTTATGTTTTCATAGGAATCCTAGGATGATTCTTAGATCTTCAAGAAATGGAAAAAGGGGCATATCTTCACTTCTCGAAACGTTGGGTCAACTTCAAACCCTATAAAGCAATTCTGGTTTCATTTTGGAAGCCATGATAGTGACAAAATTCATTAAACAGTAAAAACAAAGGTGAAAAGTGCAAATCTGTGTGGTTCCTCTGGGTTGAATCGACGTCATGGGAAGTTATGGGTATGTCCCAGCCTCCTAACAGCCTTAAACAGTGATCATGGGCATTGTTTTAGCCATCAAACATCATGTAACCACCCTAATTCTTAAATCTAGGTGCATCTTAGAAACTTCTAGGTAGTCTTATGGAGGTTCTAGCCCCTGGGCACACATTTGACTAGAATCAACAGTAAAACTACACCATGTTAAACCTTGGGCACACTAGGGCTATTTTTCATCCCTCACATAGTCATGAAACAATAATCTAAGTTGTTAGGTATATGAGACAGCAGTGGAAAATCCTTGGACAACAACATTTTTGGGAATATTTTGGCATCCCTGCGCATGGTTGTAGCCTCTAGAAGGTAGCAAGCAGTATACTTTGAGATCTAGGCATGAATAACAACAATAAGTAGTCTTAAATCCCTAATTATAAGCACTTTCTAGGCATGAAAACATTGAAAAGAGACTTGCTGAAATTTTGGGAATCATTCATGAGGTAAACACTCTTCATATTGGGTTTTGGGGTTAAATTCCACCATCAAAAATTCCCTAGTGCTCAAATATGGGAACCTTTTAGGTAGTTTTGATCATAAATAGTGGTCAAAAGTCATATTGCAGCCACTGAAAAGCAATGGCCAGCAGGATGTAGCAAATTCTAAGTTGAGATTGAAAGTAGAAATAGCATCAAAACACAAATATGAGCATAAAAAACAGTAAAATAGCTAAACTATATAAGTCTGGCTAGTTTTTAGTTTTATGTGGCAAGGAGCACCATAAACCTTCCAGTGTTCAGCCCTTTGGAATGTTCAATTAAACCACTTGTTTGACATGAAACATATTGAACACCCTTGAAATGACTGAAAATAGAAACCCAAAAGGCCTAGTATTAATACCTTGATTCATAGAGATTAGAGGTAGATATATCATATATAGTGTAGCCTATTATCAAGATTCAAAACCTCAAGGGAATCAATCACGTGATTGTGAATATCTAAAAATAAAGGTAAAATGCCTTTAAAATCACGAGAAATTTCTATCATTTCAATAGCATTGCGGAGTTCTAATCATCATCCTTTAATATGCCTTTACAAATGACTAGATTCTAGAGTGCGAAGAATTAGATAAGTCACACCATTTTGCTAAACCCTAGGCCTGTGGCGAGAACCCTAAATTCCTTTGAAATCTCCAATAAAATTCGCTAGGCTCTAATCTTAAGAGGAGGATCTTGCTATTTGAAGTTACTTTTAACCACTTTTCTAACCATTGGAGACTAGTACTAAATGATGAATATGAGTCAACTGATGTTTTTTTAAATGCTTTTCCCACTTGAGGCTTTAAATATTAATCATAATTGTCATCTAGGATGTAGACTGCTTAACATTTATCTTAATGTTTTATTTCCAAGATTATGGAAGTCAAACTACATTTTGGGTAGATAAGCATTAATTTTAAAGGATATTGTGCAGTGTTATACAAGGATTTTTAGAGATAAAACTAATATAGTTAGAAGATGTATGATCAGTTTGAAAAATAAGCTAAAACCCTAAAGAGACCTTCCAAGGTAATATGTACCAAAGTCTATCCTCTTAGAATGAGCTAATCATGATTAATAAGTGGTTGCTGTGGACCTCCCAAGCCATTGACAATGTGGGTTCCTATTAAGTATAGAGTTAGGTTTGAGTATTGAACTTCACTTAAGCTCAAAAGAAATAAATTCAACGTACAAATACAAAGTAATCAATCTGATTCGTTGAAAGTGCTAACGATTCAATCAGATTGATCAATAAAACAAAGTGTCCCATGAGCTATACAATGCGTTAATTAAATTTTATGATAGTTTTTTTTTATTATATACACAGGTACTTTAGTGGAGTAGATATTTCCATATTTTTACAGGAACTAGTAATGATGTAGCTTTCATAACCACTTTCATAATTATTAAAATTGAATTTCTCCATAGCTACAAAATAGCGAACACCTTCCCAACCCTTCCTGTTGTGCATCCAGTGCATTTAACACTTGAATATGCTTTGTGAGTTCTAAGACTCATGGAACCTATTCCCTATGCAACACGTCTGTCCTAGTGTTTGACATCTAAGCAACATGTGTTCCGGTGTCTTTGACACATAAGACAACAAAAAATGTTAAAAATGTTTCAAAAAATAAAACTGTGCAGATGTGTCCTAACATGTGTCAAGGAAATTACCTACTACATGTGATTATGGCATTTGCAATTAAACCTAGGGTTTATTTTCTCTTTGAACCACATCAAATTAATACTTTCAATCTCTCTCGATGGGTTTCTATCCCTTGTTATAGGTTATGTTGTCTTATTGTTAAAAATATCTACATTTATTTGTTTATATATATATATATATATATATATATATTGGCAATGGGAGGTTGTGAGATCCATTCTGAGAGTCATTTTGGGCTACTAGTGGCTCATGCATGCTGGTGATTAATACCACCCTCTATCTAGGATTCTGGGGAAGGGGGAGGATTCTGTGACATAAATAATAATAAAATATTTTGTTTATATGCATCTTCTTCCCCTGTACCTGTTGGTCTGCAATAAAGTTGCTACATCCACTTTATCTCAAACATCCTTAATGGAACCTACTTTCATGCTCTTACATCTTGTACAAGTACATTGTGTTTTAAGTGTTTAAATTAAACATGTTCAAAATATAAAGTTGATCCACATTAATTTAGATTCCCATAAATAAGTTCCTCCATGGTGTGATCCAAACTTCAAAGGAATGAATTCTTACAACAGGAAATAGGGAAACAAGTTTCCTATAAAGCTCAAATGTCAAACATAAAGTGACATAGGCAATTCGGGTTCTAAGTGAAGAGAAAATCAACAAGCCAACATCTTGCAACCAGTAGACCCCTTCTCCAATTACCTAGCTAAAGTTCCTTTGGGACAAAAAGTGTGTGCATACCTACATCTTCTATGCATTCAAGTTGGCCTTTATTCCATTTGATTTTCTTCCTTGTTAGTTTCTTAATTAAAGAATGCTTACAATAATAGCATGTGAATAACATGTGAAATTTGTTTTCAAATCCTAAGGTACAACATATTTTTATCAAAATACTTAATACAACACAATAGAAATGATAAAATGAAATCATTTTCAACTCAATGCATTCACAAAAAACACACGCAGAAAAAAATAAGGCTACGGGAATACAACCTACCTCAAGCTGCTAAACAATCTTCAATAGAGTTGCTCAATCTTCCACATGCAAAATTGCTAAATACATTGGTAATCTATGTGTCTGCAAGAAAGAATATCATAGTGACCAAAATGATGTGGGTCTTAAACATTGCTAATATATCAAATAAGAAGAGGATGGCATTATAATGGAAAAGGGATGACTAATTCAAAGTACATATTCTATATTACAATAGCATTGACCATCCTCACAACTGTTAAGTTTTTCCAAAGAATAGCAGGACTAATGAATATCAAAATTACACTCCTATTGGCCTCTCTTTACCATATTCACAATTAGTGGATGGCATTAAAATGGCAAAGGAGCGACTATTCAAACCAGTTAACCTTCTAACTTACAATAACAACGTTCATATTGGGGATGGTATCCTCACAGCTGTTAAATTTTTCTCTAGAATAGAAGGGCTAATGCTTCTCAAAATTACAGTCCTATTGGCCTATGTTTACCTATTGTTTTACACAACATATCAGAAAGGAAGGATTATAAACAACAACACAAAATTAGATAGGGATCAATAGGTTTAAATTACCTCTTAGTCCCCTTGAACACGCTAACAAAAGAAAATCCTTAGTTCCAAGTTATTTTTGTGCCAACATTGACTACATGTGTGAAACACCAATAATAATCAACAGAAACACTCGAGGCTCCCAAATGCTGAGACAATTAACAACACATATAAGAAAGCTGCCAACTATTGTTGCGTTCCATAAGCCATAGGCTTAATAAAAACACAAGAAACATTTAATAATATCCATCCACTCTCTAACCATGAATAGTTGGTTGAGCTAGATTTTTCCTAGAAGCATTTTAAGAGTTCTAGAAGTAATAAATCAAAGGAATTATATAATTACTAATGAGCATAAATCAAAGGAATTATGTAATCACTAATGAGCACAAACCTAATTCAAGCAGCAAGGTCATCGTTTAACAAGATAGATTTTCGGAATGTAAGTCATATTTTTGCGATATTGGAGTAATGATTTCCTCCAAAAACATGGCTTACAAAAAATTTCAAATGATGTCAAATTCCAAAAACCAAAATAGAAAAAAATGCATTTTGATTTAATTTTATCTATATCTACCGAAATATGCTGCCAAAACTTAGCATATATTTAAAAAGAATATTTGAAAGTTTGACACTACCCTTCTCTAAAATGCAACCGTTTAGTTTGGATTTGAATTTGGAATAAAATTTAGAGTCTTCAAATGATAAGAAAAATGGCTTTAAGGCGTTCCATGATCCCTGCTAACAACCTTACTTGTTACATGTGCCTAGATTCCAACCTACCCAATCACTTTTGCATTTTAGGCATGCTTAATATACATGCATACAAGGGCAGGTTTTTCTATCCAAATTTAACATTGAAAGTTGTGATGTGTCAAACTTTTGAATGGAAATCAATACACAAATATATAAGATAATAAAAACTCAATCAGTCGCTTGCTTTGTTTCTTAGAATGTGAAAAAAACCAAGAGTATCAAATCACAGATTGTGGAACGTGTATTTTCACAAGATCTACATCGAGAACAATGGTGCAACAAACCAGGGAAGGATAGGAGATGCAGGTTCAAGAACTATAGCCTATAAAATGTGAGCTTGTTGCTTTAGCACTTTTGAATGAGCCCATAATAACACAAAAAGGTTGTCGTTAATCTAGTGTTATGGAAGATATGCAAATTTCTTGACATGTTCAAATCAAGAATAGAGCTATACACAAGTATACCATTCGAAATATGAAGGAAGTAGAGATCAGTTTGTGCTTAAGAGGGAAACCATGGCTCAAACTACATAATTATCACAATAGGAAATCGATAAAAGAAAAAAAAGGACTAAGCTCTGGTTGTAATAGACAATGCTCATCAGGGCATAAATGTCAAGAAAACAAATTGTTCACATTGGAAAATAATGATGAAAAGGAAATATAGGCATCCACATAGAGAGTTGAGAAAGAACTTATGAACTAAAAGAGAAGGAAAAAGTTATACTAAACGAGAAGGAAAAAGTTATAAATTTTGCATAGCATAGATCAAGAAAGGTGCAAAATATCTATTCATGGGAAAAAATATCAACGGACTTTGTTTACAGGGTTAGATGGTGTGTGCTATGGTATTTTATGCTATATGTCAAATATTTGTTTCATAACAGCATAGATATCAATCAAAATATTCTAAACCAGTGATGGGCCAATGTCGACATTCAGAGGAAAAACAAATTGAGAGAGATATCACAAATGACAGATTAATAACAAAATATCGGTAAATTCATCCATGAAGTTTACATTGTCATTCCAACCTCCCCTTCCTAAGATGAGGTTCTGCTATTCAAGCTATATTTAGAATTTTATTGTATCAATATTTTGGATGGAAATCAATACACAAACAGATAGGATAAGAAAAATTCAATCAGCCACCTTCTTAGTTTCCTATATTGTGACAACAATCTGTAGTATGAAATAAAAAATTGCATAATCTGTACAAGATCTGTATGGAAACCAATGGTGCAACACACAAGGGAGGGTGAGGAGATGTAGGTTCAAGATCTATCAACTATCAACTAGTTTATTTTCCACTTTTGAATGAGCTCAACATGGCACAAAAAGGTTATCGTTCATCCAATTTTTGCATTAAAGGGACAAATGAGCCTACCCATCTAGTATATACCTATCTAACACAATGTCCTTCACCATCAATAATAGAAACTACACCTAACCTATGATATTTGGACACATAATCAAGTCCTTGTGATGGGTAGAACTAGGTGCACTTACACTATGATGGGATTTCCAAACTATAATTCCTTTTCTTTTCCTCGAAGAGGCATAACTATGAATCAAACGATTTGTAAATTGATGATCTGCTAATGTCAGCATTAAGAAGATTAAAATTTTGACAAATATATTTCAAGTGACATATTAGTGACAGAATCTCTATAACTTCATCCATAAAGTTCACATGTCAATCTATCATCTCCTTCCTAATATGTATTTACTGTAAGCACACATACTTGATAACCATAAGAAATTATTGTCTGCCAATAAAGCCTCCATACATAGGCAAGCCATCCACAACTGATAGTGTAATTGAAATAGGAAATCTAAAAACAAATATGATCCCTTATTTTACTTAGTATCCACACATTTCCAAAACTTGAACTTCCTATGTTCTTAGATGCCCCACATTATGGGGAATTTTTCAAATGTATAGATAGGAAACAAGGAACCCCCATACCAACTAATCCAACTGAAGATGAAGAGAAATAAGATTCCAATCAGAATATATAGAGGTCACAATTACACAGTCTAGCTACCAATCCTGCCATAGTTCCCTATGCTAAAATGATTAAAAGGATAAAACCATACTGATGTTGAAAAGAAAAGGTAATAAACAATAAGGGTATATGTTATAGCTTTATTTGAAACTAGCACCCTAGAACATACCAATTCTAGATCCTAGATCAAAGTGCAACCCTTCTATAAAATTCAATCAAATAAACCAGTGACTCCCTGGACCCTCAATAGAAGACAAAAATATCGAAATAGAAAATAGAAAATTAGAAGGACATTAGATAATCTATCCGCACTAAAAAAACATGTTGTATATCGGTTAGACCCATGCAACTCATCCCAACCTGACCGATGATGACGCTAAACGGATAGCTAGACCCACACTATTTGTAGGCTAGGTCGTAAGCTGTAAGAGTTCAGGGAGGATAGTCGGTACCTTATAATTTTTTTAAATTGAATATAGATCATGATTCAGGAAGCCTAGTTAGTGCAGGGGTGCACCTAAGGGTGCCCCAGTACATACCAACAAATAATTCAAAGAAGAAACTAACCCATAAAAGTCTATAGATAGAAAGAACCTTGAACAAATGCAGAGATCCTCCACTCAGGAGGCAGCCACTATGAAATTCCTTTCCACAAATCCACGAATCCATTGTAAAGACACAATTTGCATGAAATCAAGCTTGATGTTGAGCCCCAACTATTGTGACATTATATAGGTACAAAAACGTCCCCAATTGACTAAATCTATCCACGTTTTTCTCAAATATGGACCAAATCAAGTACACAAACGACTAAATCTCCATGTTTTTCTCAAATGTGGACCAAATCGATAGACGTAGGATGATTTGGTAAAAGATGGGAAGGTAATATAGAAACATAATTGCTCCACAAACCCAATTCAAGGAAGAACTAAGTCCATTTTACCCATTTTACCCAAATCAAGGACGAACTAAGACCAGTTTAACCAAAGATCCATAAATCAGGGGCGAAATACCAAATTTTTAACCTATAATCCATAAATCTGGGTGAACCATCTCTGTTCTCCTCCAAAACTGGAAAATTCTGGTGATTTGACCTCCATTACCAAACAAATCAGGTTGAATGTCAAGATTTTCCCCATAATTGAGTGGGATAAATTCCATTTTATGAATTTTCACAGTTTCACGGTTATGTTATTTAATTTGGGGCAATTATATGTAAAATAAAAAATGGGCTAATTTATTAAATAAATAAAAAACCATTTTAATATTAAAAATCCGCCCACCTTTTTTTGGTCACTCCTTCAAATTCTCCCATGGGATATAATTCACCCTTAAAATAATCTATGCATTGGAGTGTTGGTTATGAAGCCCACTATACTATACAACATAGTAATTTTGTCATTTTATTTGTTAAGTAATAAGAATTGTTCTTTTGTATTGTTAGAGAAATCTATTATTGCTCCTATAATTTTGTGTAAATAGGCATACTATTGCTACTGTCATTTACATGTTATTGTTACTATATGTTTCAACTTTAACACAGGGACCTCTTCAGAGTGTTAACGTTGAAAGAGATGAAAATTAATTGGAGATTTAGTCTATTTGATAATTATAATTTTTTTCCAAATATTGTCTTGAATACTAGGCTATTCAAATCTTCCTATGTCCATTTTGTTATCTGCACACTTAATAAATTTGCGTCTCATTTATTTCCACTCTATTTTAGTCTATCGTTACTACTTCCTTTTAGCTCACCTCACTATTTGAAATAATGATTTGTCATGATATATTCTTTCTTACTTTTCTATGAATCAAGATATTACTCATTCTTGACATATGATCATGTGTTAGCAACATGTGTAAAGTTACATTTTGTGTAAGTAATGAACGACTAGTACCCACAACTGGTAGTGGTAACTTTAAAAGTAAAAAGTTTACGAGTTGCTAAAAACATTTGATCTAAAATATGATGTGCTTGTCCCTTACCTTTGATAGATAATTATGTGTTCTCTTTGACCTATTCAAGCATATTACAACTCCAAATTGCAAAAGAATGGCGGTCGAAATCAT
>LPNX010760837.1:56569-122845 GCA_001517045.1 Pseudotsuga menziesii | reverse complement strand
TGGTTTTTTGGAGGTCTCACCTAGCTATCTTCCCTTAGTCTACTTATTTTTTTTCAAATTCGACCTCTCTAAAATTGATTTATGCAACAATTCAAAGAGTAGAACTTATTAAGCTCCTTAGCCATTGTAAAGAACCACAATAGTTATAGTTGATGTCTTGACTTTGCACGACCTATTGTTGAAATGTTTATTTTTCTAATGATGCATTAACAATTTTGTTTGTAATAATTCAATATTATATTATGCTTTAAAATTAATAGAGTTAAATGGTCTAGATACCTAATGTTGGGTGCTCTCTCACTTTCTTGTGTATGATGGAGTCCCAAAAAATATTCACGTGAAAAAGAAACTCATGTATGAAGGGTTTGAAGTTATTATTCATTACTGTAAAAGTTTGCAATGTTTGTCTTTGAGTGGTATGCTTACAAACAAGGACTTTCAGTTGATTGGTACTTATGGAAAGTGTTTGGAGATGCTTAAGGTTGATTTTGTTGGTGATAGCAACATTGGGATGCAATGTGTTCTATCATGTTGTACAAATATATGTAAGTTTGAGATAAGGGATGGCCCATTTAGTGATCTGGATCTTTTATGAATCAAAGTGATCCCTTTGTTTCCAAAATGGCCTATCGTTTCCTATTCTCTCATACACACACCTAGAATTTGTCCATTTTTTTTTTTTCATTTTGCGAACTTCACACATTACACACGCACTCTTAACAAGAATGGTAGTCAATTCCTTTCCCATTTATTGCAAAGTGGGAATCAATCCCAATAGGTTTAAAGGGATGAAACATAAAGTCCATGCCACACATGGTGTTCCTTACTAATGAACATGGTGCTTTTGCACCAAGCTTCCAAATGAATTTTTATTTTAGGACAGTTAGCCATTGAACATTTGACAGTTCTCGGCGTCGAAACCACAACACCGCCGTCGGAGAGTTTATGGGAAGGTCATTTTATTTCTAATGTTATTCGTTGGATATTCGACATTAATATGTCAGTTCTCTCGCAATCAATAACTAAACCTCATTAGATAAGTGACAATAAAAAAAGGAACAACATCCGATACTTGACGCAAATTCATCGAGCACCCGACGAACTTGTACATGTTAGCCGACAAGTATCCAACGCAATCTCATTGACTACCAGATGTGTTTACTTCAGCTAGCCGACAGTTTGAAAAATTGCATGCATCTATTAGTAGACAAAATCCCATTGAGTAGTCGACGAACGAGCATTGGATAGCCGATGATTTGATGAAGGTATTGCATCGACTAACCAATAGAACGACATTAGATACCATCGAAAAGTTGACATATCGATAAATTTATTGCATCGGTTATCTGACGAATGCACATTGGGTCGCCGATGGATGGTCATTAGATATCCAATGGCTAACACAAAAATGTCCAAAAAACACTACATGATTGAGTTCCCACATCATGTGTTGGCTATTCAATGTTCCTGATGTCGGATATCCAATGAAAAATCAAGTGTCGGATAGTCAATTAAATTACACCGACGATTGTTGGAGGCTCATTTTCATTCTTTAACTCTTGATGTTATATTGATAATCCAATGAATGAACATCAAATTTATTTCCATATGCATTAGTGTCTACTACAATAACCTCGTGTCAACCTGTCGCCTCATGATGATATCATTAGTGCAAATTCATGGTAGACAATGAAAATTGATAACAATTGAGAAATTGAGATTAGGAGGATGATGGGTTGTCCACAGTGACTTATGCTTTGATTGTTTCAAACACATAAATTTTGTCTCCTTTCTTGCTCAATTTTTTGTTCCCATCACAACGCTTTAATTTCTATCTAAGCATTTTCAAAGGTGTTCCCTTAATTACCCCCAATTCTGATAATTTCTTCTATAACTCCCCGAGGGACTTTTATCAAATTTTTGAGTCATTATTCAACTCTCTATGAGACTTATTTTGAACACTTTCATGATGATATGGTACGATTGTCAACTACATTAGATGTCCAATGGATGGTATGCTTGGTAATGGAGTGGCATTGTCAAATCATATGAGCCAAGGGTTGTTCGTGAATCTATAACCCTAATGGCTGACAATAGGATTTAGTGTAGTCCTTCTCCATTGTACCACACATTCTGAGAGTTGCGGCTCTACTTTTTATTGTATGTCGATAATGATATATTCAACAATGTTGAAGTTCAACTAGTGGTCCTACATAATTTAGAACTCATGCTCCTTGTCTTGCATCAATTGTGGAATTACTTGTATTACTGCTTGGGGATCCAAAGGTACTATAGATGAAATGGGATGCTCTCCTTGTAGTGGTCCCATGACTGGCAATGTGAGATTTGAAGTTTGAGTTGGCTCCTTTGGTGCATCATCCATTTTCAGGTCCTCATATTTCTCCCTTTCTTCTCCTTCGTTTTCCTCCTCACCTTTGTCATACCCTTGGTCCTTCTCTTCATCTTTCCTATTGTCAAGGTTATGCTCATCCATGTCATTGTTTGTATCCATCATATGTGACTCTTGGTTTTTGCTAGGAGGTGAAGTACATGCTAATTATTGGTGTTGTTCTTAGTCTCATACTCCTTCCTGATCTACTCCTTGAGAATCACTATCTTTGGGTTGTTGAGATTCAATAGTCCCTTGTTGTTCATACGTGATGAGAACACTTCCAATTTCAACAAAAAATATCGATAGGTCAAACCCACCCTGGTTTCAAAATCAAAGATTGCAAATCCAAACCAAGTGGGCAAGTTAAGCTCTAAAACATGGAAGAAACCATCAAGCACTTTCAGGAAACTTGAACTGGCGCTTGCCCCTTGAAATAGAACAAAAGAAACAATGTCCCAAAAGGACGAAATGAAGTTAGGGTTGGAACTACAAGAGTTCAAATAAGTCACGGTGGTAGTGATCAAATTTGAAGGGTGTGTCTTAATTTTAATTGGAAGGCCATTTATTCTTGGATCCCTTCAAAAATGAAGGGCAATATAAATAATTGTACTTTAATTGACAAGTATAAACTAACTAAATCCTTTTAGCAAAAAAAAGGCAAAAAATAATATTATTCTTTCAAATTTTTACAAATTTTAACAATTGAGCACCCCTTACTATTTACATGAAAAAATGATATATTTTCAATAAAAATAGTTTTGAACACATTAAGTTGTCATAGGTGTATCATTAACTTTACAATAGAGTAACATAACAACTATTCTATTGTATTTTTTCAAGTTGGAGCACACTTCATTATACAAAAAAACTACTTATACATTGTCTTAACCATATTGGCGCTCCACATGCAATCCAAGCTTAAGAGATATAATAATGATAAGGATTGGGAACCTAAGAAAAAATAATACACAACTCGGAAAACATTAAGATAAAATTTCCTACATACCAAGCAAGTTAGCAAAGCTAGCATAACCAGGGTTAGGGCATCAATTTCTTTTTTCAACACTTATCGTGAGAGCATACATGTATGGGATGGAGGGGCAATGGAATAAAGCCTAATTCAATTGAATAATATTATTCTTTCAAATTTTTACAAATTTTAACAATTGAGCACCCCTTACTATTTACATGAAAAAATGATATATTTTCAATAAAAATAGTTTTGAACACATTAAGTTGTCATAGGTGTATCATTAACTTTACAATAGAGTAACATAACAACTATTCTATTGTATTTTTTCAAGTTGGAGCACACTTCATTATACAAAAAAACTACTTATACATTGTCTTAACCATATTGGCGCTCCACATGCAATCCAAGCTTAAGAGATATAATAATGATAAGGATTGGGAACCTAAGAAAAAATAATACACAACTCGGAAAACATTAAGATAAAATTTCCTACATACCAAGCAAGTTAGCAAAGCTAGCATAACCAGGGTTAGGGCATCAATTTCTTTTTTCAACACTTATCGTGAGAGCATACATGTATGGGATGGAGAGGCAATGGAATCAAGCCTAATTCAATTGAATCTTTGCAACTCAGGAATGTCTGAGTCTCAACAATCCACCTTTTAACTTGAACCAAAATGCCAAAATAAGTTTATTAATGGCTAGATTTGAGAAAGTTCTAGGTGAGTAATAAAGGGCTCAGGGCTCTAAAATTTGTTGTGTTTAGTACTAGTCCACGATTCAGTGAATCGACAGTCACTGGTAGGAATCTAAGTTATTTAATGAAAACAATTAATGTGTATAAGTCTATGTAGAAGCTGTTTTCCACGCTGATGCATGCCACTGCCCTCTTTATTGTCTTACCAAAAGGGATGATAATGAGAAAGAAGACCTAAAATTATGGACTTCACCTTCAAAGAATTCCTTGCAATCACATTGGTGAGGAGTGATAAGAAGATCACAACAATCCAACATGTCAAATCTCAGTTGATAGTGTTACTTAAAGACTTATATGGTAAATTGAATATAAGACTTACTTATAGTTGTCTCCTACTCTTTGCGTCTTGACACATTTAATATTTTATGGTTGTCTCTGTGCCTTGACCCAATTCATATTATAAGGTGAGGATGTGAATGCATAATAATCCTTAGTTATGACTATGAGATAAGGATTTAAAGGGAAGAGGATGTGAAGAAAAGTAAATTTTATATGTATTTTGGTGGTGCCGAGGATAGATATTGCGAGAAACCACAAATATTTGGAAGGACAAAGGGAGATTGCATCACGATCATGCCACCCATCAAATTGAAGACTATTCTTGAGCCAAAAATTGTTTTTTTTTAAATTTTATTAATAACCATTGTTTTTCCATATTGTGTGCCCAATGAAACCTCTCTATAGCAATGCATAAATTGACCTCAGCACAGTTTGTGATCCTAGCTACATGTCAGTATTTGTATTTTCCTCACATCGAATGTTGTTTATAGTTGTCGTGAGTCCATGATATTCATGCAAGAAATGAACTCTTGTAGAGGAGGAATCATCAAACCGGCCTTTTGAATTTCATTTTGACGAAAAACAAGTGGACATTGGTAGCGAGGTTCACATAGGTAGTAGGCACAAAGTTTTGAGCTCGTTTCGGACCTAGTAGTTGTTCTTTTTTATTATAGTCGTAATTGTTGACACATTGTCACACTTTAGATTGCAACCCCAAGTAACTCGGGAGTCAGAGTGACATCTAGATGGCTAGTGCCTTGTAGTCATCAATGAATTATTGGTCATCTTGCACACCTAAGGAGTGGCTGATTATAGTTGATCATATTTCCAATATTTTGAATGATGAGTTGAACTTTTTTTTTTTCAGAAGAAAAAATCCTGTCCTTGTTATTCATATTGAATCAAAGGGAATCTTACATGCCTTCCCAGAGTATGGGTTACATACAAGATAATGATTGCTATGTGAAATCCAATCAGTCACATCAAGAATGGTTAACATTCCAGGTGAGTAAGTAAGGGGAATAGAGCAGAAACTACATACTTTTCCGTCATTAATAGTGATGACTTTTATGACCATATATACTGTGAACCAAGAAGATAGCTGCACCTTCTAAAGGAGTACGCTCCAATACTAATCACAAGGTTCCATAAAAGAGAGGATCCTGCATCGGGCTCAAAAGAGCATAAACCTGTCATGTGAGGTCAACTGACCATCATAAAATTCAGAATAGAATCCTGATCCTAGAGAAAAAGTTAGGGATTTTTTAGAGAGGCTGTCTGCTATTTGGTTGTGTTCACGGTAAACATGGTCAAAAGACAGCGCAAGGAAGCAAGTGCATATCTTCCTAATGTCCCTACACCAGTGAGTAAGATCAGGCGGTGTGAGGGAAGCCGTACCCTTTTCCCAGTTAATGATGACAGACGAGTCACCGAATATCTGGATCTTGGGTAACCCCATCATTTGGGAAGTATACAGCAGGGCCTAGAGCCCAATTAATTCTGCCCTCGTATTGGTACTGAGACCAGGCCCCAAAGCAAACTCATAGGAGTGTACTTCATTCAGATGTAAGCAGAATCCTACCCCACTAGTATTATCAACTGCAGCACCATCAAAAAAGCCACAAGGGTATGATAGTGAGGGACCAGATCCAATATTCCCTGTCTTTTTTGTTTTGATAGCTGAAGGACAGTAGAGATGCATGCTATGAACAATCTGGTGGAGCATACTGATAACCGAGAAGGATTTCCCATCAAAGATGGATGAGTTTCTAGATTTCCATAGTGTCCACATAGCAATGAAAGGGATGTAATAGTTACCCGAGGATTTAGGAAAGGAGCCTGTCCACGAATCTAAAATGGAGCTAGAGAGGGGGAGTCAATTGGAGCTGATATGAGATGACAGAGAGAATATTTTTCCAGATTGTACAGGAATTGAAGACATGCTCAACATTCTCTGAATCTTTTTTGCAGAGGACACAAAAGCCAAGCCCCAATCATCCTCTTTTTTGTAGATTGTCCCAGGTCAACAGTTTGTTCCTCAAGAGTAACCAGATAAAGCAACATATTTTCCTAGGAGAGGACTATTCCAAACAATATCCAGTATTTTGCTACCCACCTGTGGGGAAGAAGCTGTAGCAATATTGTCATAAATCGATTTGGCCGTTACGAATCCCCCATTTCTTTTGTAATACCACGTCACAGCATCAGGCAGATGAACAAGACGGAGGCCGCAAGTTTCAAGACTTCTGAGGAAAGAATTCCATGCTTGCTTCCAACTTCCTCCTACACCAAGTTCCTTAGCAGTATACCAATATTTATGCGCATCTGGGAGAGAATTGCAGGCTTGAGCGAGAGTTACAATGTCCAGATCAGCTAAATACTCACAGATTCCATAGGGTAATAAGTAGGAGTTCTTTATACCCACAATCAGATCAATATTGAGCTGGACATTATTTCCGTTGCCTACCTGCTAGGCCAGATGTCTGCCAAGCCATGGGAGAGTAAGCAAGAAACCTCTCCAAATTGCAGATGCTCCACGTTTCTGAAAATTATTATCTCTAATCCAAGATTCGATAGAGCCTCTCTTAAAATATTTGTAGAAAATAACCCTATGCCATAAACCATCATTATGGAGTACCCACCATAAATTCTTTAGTCTAAGGGCAATGCTAAACTAGGGCAGATTCTTGATGCCCCATCCACCATGACATTTAGGCCAAGATAAGGATTGCTAGCTGGTCAAGTGATACTGACGATTATGCTCCTATGATCCCCAAAGATAATCAAAATCAAGACTCCTGAGCTTGTTTAATATGGAGACAGGTATCTGTGCAAGGCCCATCCAATAAATAGGAATACTAGTTAATACCGCTTGCACAAGGGTCAGCCGGCCACCTAGTGAAAGGAGTTTATGTGACCAATGAGAAATCCCGTGTTCAAATCTTTTAATCATCCAGTACTAGTCCTGAACCCTGTAGCTCAAGGGTTTAATAAAATATCCCAGATACATAAAACCAGTAGTAATAGGCTCCATTTTATATGGAAGAGCCTTTGATATCTCTAAACGAATATCTATATCCACATTGTTATAGAGAAAACAGGACTTGTCTAAGCTGATGTTCATCCTGGATGCCTTACAAAACTTGTTGAGAATGATGTCAAAGGCCATCCATTCAGATAAGGAACCAGTGCCCAAGAGGATCACATCATCGACAAATAGGAGATGGGTAAGGGAAAAATGTGGAGAGATCTTTATTCCTTTAATAAGACCATGATTTCTAGCATCAACTATCATAAGAATGAGCCCCTCTATAACCAGTATAAAGAGTAGGGGCGAAAGGGGACATCCCTGGCGGATCCCTCTAGAGGCAGGATGTTAGGATATTTAGACACTTAGGAGTTAGTTAAGATCAACTTGTGTAATATATCCGTTAGGTAAAAGTGTGTTTCTTTAGTATGCATTAGTATGCATTTGTAAATATTCTAATCCGACGGTCACGATATGTTCTAGACATAGAGTGATCCGACGGTTCAACTTCTCTTAGATCATACCTACCATTGATCCGTGGCTTAACACCCGATTGGTCTATGATCTCTATTTAAAGAGCATAGAGGGTCCTTGGCTAGTTGATCGATTATGAGAAGCTCATGTAACTTTCTTTCTTTTGCATAATAAATTGCTCCGAAGTAGCTATTTGGCCGGGGCCGTGGACTGTTTCCCTCTCGAGGGTTTTAACCACGTGACAAACATTGGTGTATTGATCTGTGATATGTTTGTGTGAAGCGGCTATTCTTGGTGTTCGGTCCTTTGGGAGTACCCTGTGTACCCTAAAACAGGAAAGAATTTGGAGGGCGTACCATTGATGAGCACAACAAAGTTTGCAGAAGTAATACAGCCCATAATCTAGTTGATAGCAAGGAGGGGAACCGCCGATTTAAAAACAAAAAATTGAAATTTATTAATAAAATCATCGAATTCCAATGTTGTTCATGGGCATGTGGCCACAAACCATGTGGGGTTCATTGCTGACCATTGACCAACATTGAAGATGCAACGCTATGTCTAAGTAAACTAAAATCATATTTGTCTAACTAGTCGATGATTTTGCCTGGAATTGAACTTTATGGGTCGTCATTCGTTAGACCTCTCTCCATAGACAAGCCATGAGTTGGATTCAAGTGCTTCCCCATTACTCACTAGAAATGGTCAAAGGATGCATCAATGTTACTGAATGAGTGAGCCCTGACCTACTCTGCTCACCAGGCATAACATTCGAAATGGTAAAGTCACCCGGTTCCTGCATTAAACTGTAGGACGTGCAACACCCTCTACATATAACGCTAGTCTATTTAGTGCTAACATATCAATCCATATGAATGCCCCTAACGATCAAAGAAATCATAAGCTGCATAAAACCCTCAAAAGACCACTCCTCCATGCACCCAAGCTTGGCCATCTATAATATAACAACCCCACTATTAGTCTTAATTTTGAACACAAGGAAATAAAGCTTGCACTTCCATAAAGAGGAAGTCTCAACCTATTCTCCACTAACATCACAATATAGTTTATCGATCATCATCACAGCTCTGGCGATCACTTGTACAATCTAAAACAATCCATTGTGTAGATGAATGCCTGGGTCCTACCACCAAATAGGGAGTCCATCAAACCCAAATCCTACTCATTTTTATTGTACCATGTTGATAACCCTCATGATCTTATCCAGAAGTGAGGACACAGGGGATAAACATCTATGAGATCTGTAGCATACAATGTCGTCCCCTACTCTATTAGCTACAATATATGTGCATCGATCTAACACATCCTGAATCTCGTCCTGTGCACCTTGCACATTGACTAGATAGTCCAAAAGATAAATCTTGGTCATGTCCATACCACCCCATGACTCACCCAACCATCTCAAGTGATCTTCCCAAGACATGTTGCATATAATGGAAGCATCAAAGAAGGACAACAAAATCCTCCATAATGGTGACCGAAACTAGATAATGTCAAGTGCACTGGTCAGTCCCAATGGTGTGACCAAGAGCTCATAACAACAATTGAAGGAAACATTGTGAGTAGCCAACCCTCTATCCCTAATTTTTTGATATCCCCATTGAAACTCATTCATCGATGGATATACTACTATATGAGGCTCACCCATCCATGTCAAATCTTTCCTCAAATCCGCTTGCACAAGGGTCAGCCGACCACCTAGTGAAAGGAGTTTATGTGACCAATAAGAAATCTTGTGTTCAAATCTTTTAATCAGCCAGTACTAGTCCCGAACCCTGTAGCTCAAGGGTTTAAGAAAATATCCCATATACATAAAACTAGTAGTAATAGGCTCCATTTTATATGGAAGAGCCTTTGATATCTCTGAACGAATATCTATATCCACATTGTTATAGAGAAAACAGGACTTGTCTAAGCTGATGTTCATCCTGTATGCCTTACAAAACTTGCTAAGAATGATGTCAAAGGCCATCCATTCAGATAAGGAACCAGTGCCCAAGAGGATCCAATCATCGACAAATAGGAGATGGGTAAGGGAAAAATGTGGAGAGATATTTATTCCTTTAATAAGACCATGATTTCTAGCATCAACTATCATAAGACTGAGCCCCTCTATAACTAGTATAAAGAGTAGGGGCGAAAGGGGACATCCCTGGCGGATCCCTCTAGAGGTAGGAAAGAATTTGGAGGGCGTACCATTGATGAGCACAACAAGTTTTGTAGAAGTAATACAACCCATAATCCAGTTGACAGCAACGAGGGGGACTGTCGATTTAAAAACAAAAAATTGAAATTTATGAACAAAATCATCGAATTCCACTATTGTTCATGGGCATGCGGCCATAAACCGTGTGGGGTTCATTGCTGACCATTGACCAACATTGAAGATGCAATGCTATGTCTAAGTAAACTGAAATCAGATTTGTCTAACCAATCGACGATTTTTCCCGGAATTGAACTTTACGGGCCGTCATTCGTTAGAACTCTCTCTATAGACAAGCTGTGAGTTGGATTCAAGTGCTTCCCCATTACTCACTAGAAATGTTTGAAGGATGCATCAATGTTACTGAATGAGTGAGCCCTAACCTACTCTGCTCACTAGGCATAACGTTCGAAATGGTGAAGTCACCCAGTTCCCGCATTAAACTATAGGACGTGCAACACCCTCTACATATAGCGCTAGTCTGTTTAGTGCTAACATATCAATCCATATGAATGCCCCTAATGATCAAACCAATCATAAACTGCATAAACCCCTCAAAAGACCACTCCTCCATGCACCCAAGCTTGGCCATCTCAAATATAACAACCCCACTATTAGTCTTAATTTTGAATACAAGGAAATAAATCTTGCACTTCCATAAAGAGGAAGTCTCAACCTCTCCTCCACTAACATCACAATATAGTTTATCTATCATCATCATAGCTCTGGCGATCACTTGTACAATCTGAAACAATCCATTGTGTAGATGAATGCCTGGGTCCTACCACCAAATAGGGAGTCCATCAAACCTAACTCCTACTCATTGTTATTGTACCATGTTGATAACCCTCATGATCTTATCCAAAAGTGAGGACTCAGGGGATAAACATCTATGAGCTCTGTAGCGTACAATGTCATCCCCTACTCTGTTAGCTGCAATATATGTGCATCGATCTAACATGTCTTGAATCTCATCCTGTGCACCTTGCACATTGACTAGATAGTCCAAATGATAAATCTTGGTCGTGTCCATACCACCCCATGACTCACCCAACCATCTCAAGTGATCATCCCAAGACATGTTGCATATAATGGAAGCATCAAATAAGGACAACAAAATCCTCCATAATGGTGACCAAAACTAGATAATGTCAGGTGCACTGGTCAGTCCCAATGGTGTGACCAAGAGATCATAACAACACTTGAAGGAAACATTGTGAGTAGCCAACCCTCTATCCCTAGTTTGTTGATATCCCCATTGAAATTCATTCATCGAGGGATATACTACTATATGAGGCTCAACCCTCCATGTCAAATCTTTCCTTAAACCCCTGCAACTCTGAACGCTTCTTGGGTGGAAATGGCATGAGATGCTCCTCCCTCAAAACACACGTCACTAACATACTCATGTGTTTTGGCTTCCATCGAAGGCTGGGTCCTTATTGTGGATGATGAAGAATATGGAAAACCCAACTCTGCACCAGGCCCATCATAATCATCATAAGTACAATTAGTGCACCCATCATAAGTGTTAGCACTCAGAATGTACCCATGTTGTGAAAGGTAGATCCCAAGGTAACAACAAAACCACTTTTAGAAAGAAACTCGCTTTTCTTTCTAGAGAGGGATCTCTCAGATATAGATTTTACAAGGCCAGATATAAATTAACACTCGGAGATTGTATGGATGGTTGAAAAAATACACATAACCATTGGGCAAATGGAGTCACATATACATAAATATATCACAAAGACACATGCATGAGATTTTTATCAAAGGCAAGATAACCATTCCATCACAGTCATTCATTTAGTTCAGGTGAGACAAAAGAGACAATGAACAACCCATTAATATAGAGCATCAAATATGAATTCTATATTAACTTTAGTATAAAAATGTATAAAATATCTGAAACGATGATCAGAGCATAAAAAATATGAATTCCAACCATTCAACACTATGTTTCAGATATGAAGAAAAACAGAATGAAGTGTTACACTGGAAACACAATCACAGAAGAAAGGAAATACGGACTGCAATGTAAATGATACAGGAATCTATGATAACTCTTATGCATTCACTTTGTTATTCAAAAATATACGTCCCTAAAAGAAACATTCAACAACAAGATGGGTTCCAACCCCCATCACTTAAAATGATTGTAATTATATACATAAAATGATTCATCTTCCAAGAAGATTTATAACTAAATAACTGCTTAATCAAAGTCTTGTAACTATATTCCTAACTCCTAGGAATAAACTACTAGCCTCGATCCTAATAGATCATTAAGTTAAAATCAACTTGGTAACATGGTCCCATCCAAGCAGCTCCTCAGCGTGCAACACCTGTCTTCATGAATGAAGGATATACTGTCTTTCTGAACCTTTCTATGGCTCTCCATTGCTCTATGCTTGGAATATCATATTCGATCATCTCCCGAATGGACACTTCCAACTCCATGTAGAATTCATATGACACTTTAGGCAGTCGTCCTCTAATGATCAGGAACTTATGTAATATCTCGAAATACTCTGTCAACTTATCCACGATGACTTTCCCTGTCAGTCCCTTTTCCAGATCGTCAAATTTGGAATGATCCATGTGGCTCTGCACCAACAGGTTGTGATACTGTTCCTGAGAAAACATTCGTCCTTCTTCGTCCCAAAAGGACAGAAGCCCTTCTTCAAATAGTTCTTTGAAGGCTTGTTTGAAGTCATTAACCTGTGAGATCATTTCATCAGCTTTGCTCTGGACTGCTTTCATCAGATGATACTTATGGATAAACTTTTTGGCCCATAGTACCATTGCTATTCTGTCCTTTACTCCTATATCATGCAACTTTTGATATGTTAATGAATTTAAGAAATTCAACACGTTATGGGCTGTGGCAAGGGGTTTCCTCTCCATAGTTTCATTTACTAACTTCAGTCTTTGATTAGCTAGATTGATCAATATTCTTTGATCATCAATGAAGTTTAAATAGTGCCTGAATTTAGTAATTTCTACAGATAAGGTATCCTAAATTATGTGTTTCTCCCCCTAGAGAGGACCCTTTCCGATGTTTCTTTCCTTCAATTCATTAAATTGTTTCTGTAGCTGATTTCTATCTTGCAATATTTTATTTTTATTCTCATTCACTTTCGCCAACTCGGACTTGATCCTTTCATTTTCCACCCTAAACTCTTGTATTTCTTCATCCTTTAGGCTGACTTAGGACATGGGTACTAACAAGTCATCTGCAGAAAAATCATTTAATGGTTTCTCAATATTTACAATAGACAGGTCCTCATCAGTGGGAGTCTGACTCATCAATTCCTCCATGATCTCTTTTTCATCGTTTTGGTCCTTTTTCAGCAGGGAGATTTGCGATATCAGCTCACTCCGTTCTGTTTCCCATTTGTCTTTTTCCTCTTCTAATTTAACAACTCTTCCTTTATGTTCCATCATCTCCTGGGGGATCTTGTCCTTCTCTTCTTGAAATGCTAATAATTTGGATGATTGAACATGCTCTGTGCTTGGGATCTTTAACCTTTTCTTCAAAACTTGAAGGGCGTTGTCCTTTTCTTCCAACAGTCTTTTGATTGCTTGGGTGTTATCTCTTTCACATCTTGAACTGATAATGTCTGCTTGTCGCTTTTTAATTTGAATGGAATTGGCCTTATTTTCAACTTTTTCACATTTTAACTGAACCTCTAACTTGTCTACCAAAATTTGTAACTTATTGATTCTCATCATAGCTTGCAATAGATCTGAATAAATAATGTCACTTGTTTGTTTATGTAGCTGTATTTTGTCGGGTACACTAATCTTGTCTAATCTTACTTCCATCTCTGACATCTTCTTATCATTTACCATGGCCAATTTAAAGGTATTTCTTTCTATATCCCTAGTAGAAATCAAAGAGGTTTTCGGATTGTTTAAACTCCTTACCCACGGAAGTAAATTCCTTGTCTCTTCTAGGGACTGTTTTCATTTCTCCATATAACTAGCCATGAGTTCCTCTTTGGACTTGAAAGTTGGGCTTGATTCTGAACTACCTACACCTTTAAAAGAAAACTAATTTACCTGTACAGATTTTGTTGGAACTAAAGCAACTCTCATTAAATCTTCTGAAATCTCTTCACTTAAAACTCCACCAACTTGAAACAATTTTGCCTTTTTGTGTAACCCATCCTCATCCACTTCCATGCTTTCAATTTCAGACAAACTCCTCTTAATCAAAATATTAGGACCCTCCGTCACTTGAGATACTGCAACTGGTATAACACTTGCACTTTCATCAGATCTTAGAATTTCCGTAAAATGAGACAAATTGGCTGTTTCGCTCAGGCCTTCAATAACTTGGTGGTCAAATGGCTTGTTTTTGTTTGCCTGGTTTCTTAGGGAAATTATATGATGGGGATCATAATTTACCCTTGGTTCTTTTTGAAATTCCATGCTTCCCAACAATTTTTCTATAAACACCAAGGCACCTTTACTTTTGAAAATAAAAGAACCAACTTTGAGATGGAACTTGATATTTGAATATTTCTTAAAGTCCCCAAAATGTTCTTCCTCTGAATGCAACCTTTGTCTCATAAAATCTAATGCAAAAATTCTGGGAGTAAGGAAGGTAGGTAACCTATAAGGCTCCCCAGTAAATCCATATATCCTCAAAACAATGGAATCCTTAGACAGAAACCAATCTCCGACTCGATCCTCAGGTGAGGGATACATCATGCATTTCATCTCTTCTAAGACCCGGGGTAACATTTCATCAAATAACATCTTGTATATTTCTGACATGATTGAATTTGCAAATTCAAACATGTTGATTTGCTTGGGAAAATCTAAAGAGAAGAGGGTACTTAAAAACTGTAATTCGGTGACATTTGAACATAGCAACATGTTCAACAAATAAGTTTGAAATTTGAAGAATCTAACCTTTGGGAATTCACTCAATTGAAGATGTATCGTTTCTACCCGGTATTCATCTAGACTGAATATAGGAACTGACCGAGGCTCAGAACTCAATGAACTTATTTTTAATAGAAAACCCAGGATGACTTCATTTATGTGACAATCATCATCGAAACCCAATATTTGAAAGACTAAGGACACCAGTAATTGAACTTCATCTTTGAAAATACAAACATGGTATGGCAGGAAAAGACCATCTAATGATTGACCCTCTTTCAAGATGCTGGACGGGAATGTGCAATGAACTTCAGTTCCACAATTTTTGTACAATTCAGCAAGAATGGACTCGTTTACAGGTTCATGACTGTCAAGGTAGCTGTCAGGCAAGTTTAGGTTGTCATGGATGACCTTGGCGTTAATTTTACAGAGTATCCTAGAAGTAGAGTGACTCACAATGACTCTCTGAGAAGGGGAATAGTTAACTGTGCACCATTCTGCGGACTCGGGAAAATGCAGGGTTTGCTCGATAGCAAAATAATATAAAAATGATTTACAAACATTTAGGACATCATTACCCTGTGAATTGTATTGCCACAACCTCTCTTTGCTGACTGATACACTTCCTACAGATAAGAAAGGGTCACACACTCCTCTGTCCCTATTAACCAGATAGTCTTCTCTGTCATTCAAAATACGACTAAACCCTTCCAAATATTTTCCTTGGTCCATAATTCAGTAAATAATGGCAATTAGATGGATGAATTTAAGGCATTTGAGCCTTACCTGTTACTGTGGCTGCATGTGTTCGAAATTGACTGTAGAGGTTGACGAGCACGCAGGTCCTTTTGATTCGTCCGGCACCAATAAAATAATCCTTGAGCAAGTCAACTTTGTTTATATAGGACCCCACTCCGGAGGCCCCCCTTCGGCGGTTTCCACCAAACCGCTTTTGCCTCCGGAATGCACCATGATCGACCATGTGTACTGTGGTTTCTATTCCGCTACCGCCCTTTACCTCCAACTACCATGCAACTTCCCACTCCAGATACATCAACGAACGTTGATCTATTTTACCTTTATTTCTCAGCCATCGGATCAAGCGACACGTACCCAATTCCACCAGGCTCCTTCATTTTATCAAGCGCGCAATTCTACAGGGCGGAGTTCACAATGACCGTAGATTTCATCGAGCTGGATCGACAATCATTGATCTTCACGTCTCATCAAACATCTTGTATGTCTTTATCCTTCTTCCATCTTTATAAAGCAGACATGTTATAGACCGTTGATTTCTATTTCCTTGCTTTGCACCATTGGATCTCGTGATGATTCATCATTTACTCGTCCTTTGTCACACCTCCATACCATAAAATTTTAACCAAAGTCTTACAAGTGACCATTATCTTATTTCTTCTTCACTATGATCCCTTCGAGCCTTTTCTAGGTAGGGTTGTTAACAACTGGATCCATCTGGGGATGATATCCTCCCCACGAGGTATCAAAGAACTCGTAGACCAGGTTCCTATCTTTAATCTTCCCTAATAACTTCCAGCAAAATTATCTTTTGTTTTTCATAGATATATTATTTTTATTTTTAGAAAGGAACGGCATGCCGCTTGAATCTTAGGGCCTTCACCACGGGCTTCAAATACATTCGGCCTACCATCCGTGTTTACTTGAAAATAAAATAAGTATTTACAGGCTATAATACAAATTTTACCTTCCTCCTTAGGACAGGTAATGTTTCAGATACCTACCATTGACAAGGTTACTATCTAGAGGAACCCCATTTGGATATTCTAGTAGGAATACATTTTGTCCTCTATAACCAGCAACAACATATGGACCTACCCACATATGATCAAATTTCCCATGTTTGTCTTCTTTAGGAGCATCCCACTTCAAGACTAAATCATCAATCTGAAACTGTTCTTCTTTGATTCGTCTATCAAAAGTGTTTTTCAGTTTTTCTTGATGTAACTGCACCTTGTCATAAGCCTTATTCCTTCACTCTTCCAGCTCAATAATCTGATTTATCCTCCTTTTCATATGATTTGGTTCTTCTTGCTGATCTTGAAAATATCTCATAACTGGAACTCCTAACGATGCCGGAAAAATGACTTCAGTCCCATACACCAGTTGGAACGTAGACATGCCAATCGCCCTTTTGGTACTAATCCTGTTTGCCCATAGGGAATACTTAAGCTTGGTATGCCAAGACTTTTTATTATCTTCCAACAACTTCCTGATGATCCTTACTAAGCTTTTATTTGAAGATTCAGCTAATCCATTCCCCTGCGGATAATAGGCAGTTGAATGATTGAGGCTTATATGGTACTTGTGACAGAAATCAATCATTTTCTTGGATTTAAAAGCGGCTGCATTGTCTGTTACTATTCTTCTAGGGCATCCGAATCGAGCCAATATATTTTCCTCAATAAAATCCATGATTACAGTTTCAGTGGCTCTTCTGGTGGGGATAGCTTCAATCCATTTTGTAAAATAATCTGTAGTTGTGAGAATCCATTTGTGTTGTCCCGATGAATTGGGGTTTATTTCGCCAATAAAATCCAAACCCCACTGCTGGAAAGGAGCTTCTACTGTTATTGGATTCAAAGGGAGAGGAATCACTTTCCTCTTTCCGTAAAAAAATTGGCATTGGTGACACTTACTAGTTTCTTTATACACATCTGAAAATAATGTACGCCAATAATAAACTGCTCTTAGAATTTTGTTTGCAGTCACTTTCCAAGAATGATGTCCTCCACAATCCCCCTTATGAAATTCTTTGACTGTATGCTGAGCTTCATTCTCTAAAAGATAGTTTGGTAACACACCTCCGGGGTCCTTCCAATAAAGATATTGATTTATAATACAAAACTTGGCAACCTTCAATTTTATGGATCTCACCCTGGACTTACTTAATCCTTCTGGTGCTTGTAAATTTCGAAGGACGTAAACAATATCAGAATACCATGGAGATTCCACAAAATCAGCCATCACTTCCACTTCTGTATCCAATTGATGAGCCCGGTGATATAGGAAATTAATTTGTAAAGCCTCACAATTAGAATTAGCCATCATCTTTGCTAATCCTTGTCCTTTAACCAACTTAGTAGGATTTATCTCTATGCCATACTCCAGTAATGTAGCTATCCATTTTGATCTTCTGCCTTCTGGATCTGGTTGTGTCAAAATCCCTTTTACTGCAGCAGATGGAACATGTGCAATTATATGTGAATGTAGAATATATACTTTGAAATCCTTCAATGCTTTGACTAAGGCATAAGCTTGTTTCTCCATGATGTCAAATTTCAATTCTCCATCCCTCAACATTTTGCTAAAAAATGCTATGGGCTGTTCCAAATTCTCATCATTTTTCAACACAGGAGCCTCTGATATTGCTTTCTTGATTTCCCAAAAAGAATTTCTAGCTTCCGCATTCCATTTTATCTCATGAACCTTATTCAACATATTTGTGATATTCATTAAGATCTCAGCAAAACTTGGCACAAACCTTCTCAGAAAATTCACTTGCCCCAAGAAAGACTGTATCTCCTTCTTATTCCTAGGTTCATCTACTTTCAATATTGCACTTACCCTTTCAGGATCAATTTTTATTCCATCCTTGGATATTATATGACCCAACAACTTTCCTTCTTCCAATGCAAAGTTGGATTTCCTTGGATTCAATGATATACCAAATTTTCTACACTTCATAAAAACTTTCTCTAGATGATGTAAATGTTCTCTGTCAGATTTTGAATAGGCTGTGATATCATCCATGTAGATCACCAAAAAATTCCCAATTTCCCCTGTAAAAGAATATCCATAGCCTGCTGGAAAGTATCCCCTGCATTCATTAAGCCAAAAGGCATCTTTGCATACATAAAAGTGCCCCAAGGTGTAGTAAATGCAGTTTTTTCTTGATCTTCAGGCAACACTTCGATTTGATTATAGCCAGAAAAACCATCTAACATTGAAATTCTCTCAGCGCCAACTACTCTCTGCAAAATATGATCCATCTTTGGCAAAGGATAATTGTCTTTCATAGAAACTTTATTTAAATTTTGGAAATCCACACACAGCCTGATTTCTCCATTCTTTTTTCTAACAAGAACAAAATTTGCAACCCACTTTGAAAACCTTAGAGTTACAATGATCTTGGCATCAAGCAACTTTTTAATTTCCTTCTCAGTGATGGGAAGCAACTTAGGGTTTATCCTTCTGAGCTTCTGCTTGAAGGGTTTCTCTCCAGGCTTTATAGGAATAGTATGATGTATGATAGATGTATCATATTCTTTGAGATCTTCATAACTCCACGCAAAGACATCTGTATATTTTTTCATTAACTCCACATATTCTTCTTTTTCTTTTTTGGGCAATTTCTTAGACAATTTCACAATCTTAGGATTCTCTTCAGTGCCAATATTTCTATCTTCAACAACATTCTCAACAGGCTTTACCTTGGGATTCTTAGCTACATCATTTTGATCAAAAAAAATTTCTAAAGGAATCAACCCTCTTGGTATGAAATTGTTTTTTAACTGGATAATATCCTTACCTCCTAAGGTTCCCTTTAACTTTTTGGCGCCTTCCTTTTCTTCATCAGGTCCCTCGTCATCATTTTTAATACTCTCATCATTGTCATTTTTGGTGTCAATAGGAGTATTTACAAATTCTCCTGAGAGTTCTAAGAACCTTCTGATCTGCATGTCATCTTCAAACACCTGCCAATATTTAGAGTTATCTGGAATAGATGGTCTATTCAAAATTGCCACCTGATATTCTCTCTTACCAGCAATAGGGGTTTTAAATTTTCTAGCAACTACTGCCAAAGAATCTGCCACCATATTTTCATGCCTGGGAACCACTTGAATCGTGTGCTTTGTGAAAAAGTTGCCAATAATATCCCTCATCTGAGGATGCCTGGTTTGAAAGCTATCATTCACTTGATTGATCACCAGCTCTGAATCTCCTAAGACTTTTATTCTCTGCACTCCTAAATCTTTCAAAGCATGCAACCCCAGTAATAAAGCTTCATACTCTGCTACATTATTGGTGCATTCAAAGGTTAGTTTATAAGATAAATCTTTGAAATCTCAAATAGGAGAAATTATATACACACCAGCCCCAGCACCTATTTTTGCAGCAGATCCATCAAAGTACATAGTCCATAAACCTTCCCTTTTTTGTTTTGCATCCAAAGCATATTGTTCCTTCATTTCTTCTTTTTTATGTTCTTCGGACTTCTTCTGTAATGTGGCTTCTAGATCACATGGGACAGTATCATTAAAGAAAATAGAAGACCCCAAATCGGTATCAATAGCATATATATGATGAATTTCAGGTTTATCTTGACTGCTTACTACATAAGGAGTTCTTTTTTCACTATATAACCTTCTACTCCCATATTGAACAGGAATTGTAGCATATGACATATCCATCTGTAAACTACCTTTCAATTTTGAGGTCCAAGATCTTGACAACAATACCCCAAACTTAGGTGGAATATCTGCTACTACCACATCCATGACTATAGTTTTAGATGGCAATTTATTCAGAGTCACTACCATATCTTTGATCAGACCAAGGCGTTTTACTCTTCTAGAGTCGAAATAATACAAATCTTTATAGGGCCTTGTCACTTCCAGTCCCAAACTTTCAACTACTTCCTTCGGCATTAAATTATGTGATGCTCCTGAGTCTAACATATCATTATGGACCACCATATCATGAACATTCAAACTCAAATAAAAAGGAGGGACCTCTTCATTATCTAAATTTTCAACCTTCGACCCAAATGAAATAGCAGGATTATCATCATTCAATTCTAAAATATCCAATTGTGATTCCCCTTGACCTTTGAGCATTTTTTCTATGGTGTCTCTATATTCATTGTTTCTCAACAACTCATTAAATAGAACATAAATTTTTAACTTTGAAAGCTCATTTTGCAAATTAAAACCGGAACCAACCCTTTCTACATCAATTGGGGCCACTTGCTTTATTCTTTTGTCTCTTTGTACCTCATTTTCAGCTTCTTTATTTATAAGAGACTCTTTTTGCACTTCTTTTCCTTTTTCTACATTTAGGGAACTCATGGAAGGCTGATTGGGATTTTCCTTCCCCTTATTTATAATAACTTCCCTATTTCTCAGTCTAATTTTCCTCTGCACATCATCCATAGCATGTAAATAACCCCTTTGATATTGCTCTGTCTCCCTCTCAAATTCTTCATTTCCACATTCTTGTTCAAACATGTTATGCTCTTCTTAAGTAAGATATATCTTTGAATCCAGCTCTCCAAAAATATGGATCTCATTTTCAGCAGGATCTTCTTCATCAGCAACATAATTCTCAGGAAATGGTGGACAGATTTGTTGTTCCTCTTGGTTTCTTGGGTTTCTTTGCCTATTTTGTGGAGGAACAGGAGGATTTGGTCTTCTAAAATTGGGGTTCCTGATTTGAGGGTCAGTTTGTTCTCTGTTGAAGCCCCTATTATCCATAGTTAATCTGTCCATCAATTTTTCCATCGTCTTCAACATCAATTCAAATTTGACATCATTAGTAGAAGAAGAAGTAGAAGGCACATTTTCATCCTTTTTCCTTCTATCAATATCTCTATGTTTCATTTTTCCACTTGCTATCATATTTGCTTCTACTTCCAAAGCATCTGTGAACATTGCAGCAAGGGTTGCTGATTTTCTTTCCCTTAATGAGAATGTGAAGTCATTGTCAAAGGCCCCAGCATAATGTAACTTGGCAGCGGCCATAGAAGGTTTTATATCTTCCGGGATGGAATTATAAACCCTCATGAACCTGCTAGAGAATTCATGAACAGATTTGAAACCTCCTTTTTTGAGACTGTTATATTGTGACAAGAGCTGTAAAGGATTCTGTTTATTATCCCACCTATCTAGAAATGCATTCTGGAAAGCCTGAAAATTCACTATGGATCCATTTGGAAAATCTTTAAACCATTTCTTTGCCTCACCTGACAAACTTTGAGCAAACAACCACATTTTGACATCTGGATAATCAACTTCTTCTAAGTTAATGAAATCTTCAAACTTGGCAACGTGCTGCTTTGTGGTTATGTCACCTTCTCCATCAAACAAAGAAATTCTTTGGGAATATATTTGAGGAAGGTCATGTAACAAAGCGGGCAAACACAAGGGAGCAAATCTGGATGCCATTGGTCTAGGTGGGTTCAAAGGCACATAAGGCTTTTGAGTATTTTGAGAGGCAAATGTTTCACCTTTTGTAGTTTGTTGGAAATCTCTCCAGAGGGAATCCAACAAATATGATTCTAATCTACGGGAATCAAACTCAGTATTCTTCAGGTCAGACTCAGATTTAGTTTTCAATAAACTCCTTCCAACATTAACTTCCCATTTTGGATCAATAGGAGAATCTTGAGAAGATGATGCACCAAACAAAGGAAAACCTATCTTTTCTTTATCTTTTCTCTTAAATAACTTTTCTGGGTCTTCAAAACTTTTTAAAACTTTGGTATCAGAATTACCTCGCATATGTCTTCTCGAAGCCAGAATGACTCCTTAGGTTCGAAAAAGTTTTACAATGGAGTCACCAGGGAAAATATACAACCTTTTCTACTGGTAAAAATTCCTGTTTTCCCACAGAAATCTTTCTTCAACTTTATCGTTCTCCCCAGGGTAGATATGCACTTTCATCTCCGGCAACGGTGCCAGTTTGTTAGCACTCAGAATGTACCCAGGTTGTGAAAGGTAGATCCCAAGGTAACAGTAAAACCACTTTTAGAAAGAAACTGGCTTTTCATTCTAGAGAGGGATATCTCAGATACAGATTTTACAAGGCCAGATATAAATTAACGCTCGGAGATTGTATGGATGGTTTAAACAATACACATAACCATTGGGAAAATGGAGTCACATATACATAAAGATATCACAAAGACACATGCATGAGATTTTTATCAAAGGCAAGATAACCATTCCATCACAGTCATTAATTTAGTTCAGGTGAGACAGAAGAGACAATGAACAACCCATTAATATAGAGCATCAAAGATGAATTATATATTAACTTTAGTAGAAAAATGTATAAAATATCTGAAACGATGATCAAAGCATAAAAACTATGAATTCCAACCATTCAACACTGTGTTTCAGATATGAAGAAAAACAAAATGAAGTGTTACACTGGAAACACAATCACAAAAGAAAGGAAATACGGACTGCAATGTAAATGATACAGGAATCTCTGATAACTCTTATGCATTCGCTTTGTTATTCAAAAATATACGTCCTCAAAAGAAATATTCAACAACAAGACGGGTTCCAACCCCCATCACATAAAATGATTGTAATTATATACATAAAATGATTCATCTTCCAAGAAGATTTATAACTTAATAACTGCTTAATCAAAGTCTTGTAATTATATTCCTAAATCCTAGGAATAAACTACTAGCTTCGATCCTAACAGATCATTAAGTTAAAATCAACTTGGTAACATGGTCCCATCCAAGCAGCTCCTCAGCGTGCAACACCTGTCTTCATGAATGAAGGATATACTTTGTCTTTTCGAACCTTTCTATGGCTCTCCATTGCTCCGCGCTTGGAATATCATATTCGATCATCTCCCGAATGGACACTTCCAGCTCCATGTAGACTTCATATGACACTTTAGGCAGCCGTCCTCTAATGATTAGGAACTTCTGTAATATCTCGAAATCCTCTGTCAACTTATCCATGATGACTTTCCCTGTCAGCCCCTTTTCCAGATCGTCAAATTTGGAATGATCCATGTGGCTCTGCACCAACAGGTTGTGATACTATTCCTGAGAAAACATTTGTCCTTCTTTATCCCAAAAGGACGGAAGCCCATCTTCAAATAATTCTCTGAAGGCCTGTTTGAAGTCATTAACCTGTGAGATCATTTCATCAGCTTTGTTCTGGACTACTTTCATCAGATGATGCTTATGGATAAACTTTTTGGCCCATAGTACCATTGCTATTCTGTCCTTTACTCCTATATCATGCAACTTTTGATATGTTAATGAATTTAAGAAATTCAACGCGTTATGGGCTGTGGCAAGGGGTTTCCTCTCCATAGTTTCATTTACTAACTTCATTCTTTGATTAGCCAGATTGATCAATATGCTTTTATCATCAATGAATTTTAAATAGTGCCCGAATTTAGTAATTTCTACAGATAAGGTATCCCAAATTATGTGTTTTGCCCCCTGGAGAGGACCCTTTCCGATGTTTCTTTCCTTCAATTCATTAAATTTTTTCTGTAGCTGATTTCTATCTTGCAATATTTTATTTTTATTCTCATTCACTTTCGCCAACTTGGACTTGATATTTTCATTTTATACCTTTAACTCTTTTATTTCTTCATCCTTTAGGCTGACTTGGGACATGGGTACTAATAAGTCATCTGTAGAAAAATCATTTAATGGTTTCTCAATATTTACAATAGACAGGTCCTCATCAGTGGGAGTCTGACTCATCAATTCCTCGATGATCTCTTTTTCATTGTTTTGGTCCTTTTTCAGCAGGGAGATTTGTGATATCAGCTCACTTCGTTCTATTTCCCATTTGTATTTTTCCGCTTGTAATTTGAAAGCTCTTCCTTTATGTTCCATCATCTCCAGGTGGATCTTGTCCTTCTCTTCTTGAAATGCTAATAATTCAAATGATTGAACATGCTCTGTGCTTGGTATCTTTAACCTTTTCTTCAAAACTTGAAGGGCATTGTCCTTTTCTTCCAACAGTCTTTTGATTGCTTGGGTGTTATCTCTTTCACATCCTGAACTGGTAATGTTTGTTTGTAGCTTTTTAATTTGAATGGCATTAGCCTTATTTTCAACTTTTTCATGTTTTAACTGAACCTCTAACTTGTCTACCAAAATTTGTAACTTATTGATTCTCATCATAGCTTGCAATAGATCTGAATAAATAATGTCACTTGTTTGTTTATGTAGCTGTATTTTGTCGGGTACACTAATCTTGTCTAATCTTACTTCCATCTTTGAAATCTTCTTATCATCTACCATGACCAATTTAAAGGTATTTGTTTCTATATCCCTGGTAGAAATCAAAGAGGTTTTCAGATTGTTTAAACTCCTTACCCGCGGAAGTAAATTCCTTGTCTCTTCTAGGGTCTGTTTTCGTTTCTCCATAAAACTGGCCATGAGTTCCTCTTTGGAATTTAAAGTTGGGCTTGATTATGAACTATCTACACCTTTAAAAGAAAACTGATTTACCTGTACATATTTTGTTGGAACTAAACACACTCTCTTTAAATCTTCTGAAATCTCTTCACTTAAAACTCCACCAACTTGAAACAATTTTTCCTTTTTGTGTAACCCATCCTCATCCACTTCCATGCTTTCAATTTCAGACAGACTCCTCTTAATCAAAATATTAGGATCCTCCGTCACTTGAGATACTGCAACTGGTATAACACTTGCACTTTCATCAGATCTTGGAATTTCCATAAAATGAGACAAATTGGCTGTCTCGCTCAGGCCTTCAATAACTTGGTGGTCAAATGGATTGTTTTTGTTTGCCTTCTTTCTCAGGGAAATTATATGATGGGGATCATAATTTACCCTTGGCTCTTTTTGAAATTCCATGCTTCCCAACAATTTTTCTATAAACACCAGGGCACCTTTACTTTTGAAAATAAAAGAACCAACTTTGAGAGTGAACTTGATATTTGAAGATTTCTTAAAGGACCCAAAATGTTCTTCCTCTAAATGCAACGTTTGTCTCATAAAATATAATGCAAAAATAATGGGAGTAAGGAAGGCAGGTAACCTATAAGGCTCCCCAGTAAATCCATATATCCTCAAAACAGCGGAATCCTTAGAAAGAAACCAATCTCCGACTCGATCCTCAAGTGAGGGATGCATCATGCATTTCATGTCTTCTAAGACCCGGGGTAACATTTCATCAAATAACATCTTGTATATTTCTGACATGATTGAATTTGCAAATTCAAACATGTTGATTTGCTTGGGAAAATATGAAGAGAAGACGGTACTTAAAAACTGTAATTTGGTGACGTTTGAACATAGCAACATGTTCAACAAATAAGTTTGAAATTTGAAGAATCTGACCTTTGGGAATTCACTCAATTGAAGATGTATCGTTTCTACCAAGTATTCATCTAGACTGAATACAGGAACTGACTGAGACTCAGAACTCAATGAACTTATTTTTAATAAAAAACCCAGGATGACTTCATTTACGTGACAATCATCATCGAAACCCAAGATTTGACAGACTAAGGACACCACTAATTGAACTTCATCTTTGAAAATACGAACATGGTATGGCAGGAAAAGACCATCTAATGACTAACCCTCTTTCAAGATGTTGGATAGGAATGTGCAATGAACTTCAGTTCCACAATTTTTGTACAATTCTGCAAGAATGGACTTGTTTACAGGTTCAAGAATGTCAGGGTAGCTGTCAGGCAAGTTTAGGTTGTCACGGATGACCTTGGCGTTAATTTTACAGAGTATCCTAGACGTAGACTGACTCATAATGACTCTCTGAGAAGGGGAATAGTTAACTGCACACCATTCTGTGAACTCAGGAAAATGCAAGGTTTGCTCGATAGCAAAATAATATAAAAACGATTTACAAACATTTAGGACATCATTACCCTGTGAATTGTATTGCCACAACCTCTCTTTGCTGACTGATACACTTCCTACGGACAAGAAAGGGTCACACACTCCTCTGTCCCTATCAACTAGATAGTCTTCTCTGTCATTCAAAATAGGACTAAACCCTTCCAAATCTTTTCCTTGGTCCATAATTCAGTCAATAATGGCAATTAGATGGATGAATTTCGGGCATCTGAGCCTTACCTGTTACTGTGGCTACGTGTGTTAGAAATTGACTGTAGAGGTTGACGAGCACATAGGTCCTTTTCATTCTTCCGGTGCCAATAAAATAATCCTTGAGCAAGTCAAATTTGTTTATATAGGACCCCACTCTGGAGGCCCCCCTTCGGAGGTTTCCACCAAACCACTTTTGCCTCCGGAATGCACCATGATCGACCATGTGTACCGTGGTTTCTATTCCGCTACCGCCCTTTACCTCCAACTACCGTGCAAATTCCCACTCTAGATCCATCAACAACTGTTGATGTATTTTACCTTTATTTCTCAGCCATCGGATCAAGCGACACGTACCCAATTCTGCCAATCTCCTTCATTTTATCAAGCACGCAAGTCTACAAGGCGGAGTTCACAATGACCGTAGATTTCATCGAGCTGGATTGACGACCGTTGATCTTCATGTCTCATCAAACATCTCGTATTTCTTTATCCTTCTTGCATCTTTATAAAGCGGACATGTTATAGAACGTTTATTTCTATTTCCTTACTTTGCACCATTGGATCCCGTGATGATTCATCATTTACTCATCCTTTGTCACACCTCCACACCATAAAATTTTAACCAAAGTCTTACAAGTGATGATTATCTTATTTCTTCTTCACTTTGATCCCTTCCATCCTCTGCTAGGTAGGGTTTTTAACAATAAGCATCAGTGCCATCATCCTCATAATATAGTTCTAATGATGGAAGGATGACTGTGGTTTTGTCAACTTCATTGCACACATCCTCAACCTGAGTAGATGTGTTCACTTCCAAGAAGTCATCCTAGGTTTATGCCAAGCATTCGTAATGAGATGAGGTATCCTTTTCACCATTCCTTTTATATTTGAACCCCTCCTCTTTCTTCCCCACCAATAAGTAAGGCTCCAACCATTCAGGCTGCTCTAACAATGTTGTTAGATTCTTTTGATGTTCCTAAGAAACTTGTAACAACTTTTTAAAGTGTTCCTAAGTTGTCTTCATCCTTTTTGACCCATGTATGTACAATATGAAATAACTTTTCATCGATTTTTCCCTTGGTAGGATGCATAGCTCTAATACCACTGTAAAGTCCCTAACCAAATTCGAGTGTGAATTTTTCACCTCTTTGAGTTTGGCTGGAGACTTGGATCAAATGTGTGTGAGATATTAGAAAAATTTTTGAAGATTACAAATTTGTCCCCAATCCTTTTCTAATGATAGGTTGGAACTGAACCTTCAGTCTATATGCTCCATAGGTTATTACTGTAGCTGGTTGTTAGGTAGTTTGGCTTGAACACACTATAAATGGAGGTTTATAAAGAACCAAAATAGTATCACTAAGTTGGGCAATTGTTGTTCTTATGTTGAAGTAGGCTTTGCATTAAAGACTTAAAAATAATTATTCAACCACACATTGAAAACTTCCATAAGTCTGCTTGAATGTAGCCTGGTGTTTGGAAATTTGTTTCACATTAAGAAGTTTTCCAGTACTCGCATCATAAATGTGAATAAGGAATAGTAATAAAACAATGCTTTATATGCTACTAAAAATCACATATTCATCCACGTGCATAAATATAACACTGAAAATTTAGTTAAAACTTAACAACATTTATAAATATTAATAATATCATATTTACAGTTCATGGTGGACAATGAAAATTGATAACAATCAAGAAATTGGGATCAGGAGGATGATGGGTTCTCCATAGTAACTTATGCTTCGATTGTTGCAACCACATCGATTTTGTATTCTTTATCACTCATTTTTTTGTTCCCATCACAATGATTTAATTTCTCTCTAAGTGTTTTCAAAGACCTTCCCATAATAACCTCCAATTTTGATAATTTCTTCTATAATTCCTCGAGGGACTTTTATTGAATTTTTGAGTCATTATTGAACCCTCCATGAGACTTCCTTTGAACACTTTCATGATGATATGGTACCATCACAGAGTGCATTAGATGTCTGATGGATGGGATGCTTGGTAGTGGAGTGGCACTGTTGGGTCATATGAGCTAAGGGTTGTCCGTGGATCTCTAACCCCAATGGTTGACTCTAGGATTCATTGTAGTTCTGCTCCACTGTACCACACATTCTTAGAGTTGCATATCTACTTTTTATTGTATGGAAGTAGTGATCTATTCAACAATTTTAAAGTTTAGCTAGTGGGATTGCATAATTCAAAATCCATGCTCCTTGTCATGCATCAGTGGTGCAATTACTTATATTACCACTCGGGGATCCAAATGTATTGTAGATGCAATGGTATGCTCTCCTTGTGGTGGTGCCATGAATAGAATTGTGAGAATTGAAGTTTGAGTTGGCTCCTTTGGTGCATCCTCCATTTCTTGGTCCTCTTATTTCTCCCTTTCTTCTCCTTTATGTTCCTTCTCCCCTTTGTCCTATCCTTGGTTCTTCTCTTTTTTTTCCTATTGTAAATGTTATCCTCATCCATCTCGTTGTTTGTATCCATCATCTATGAATATTGGTCTATGCTAGGTCATGAAGTACATGCAAATTGTTGGTGTTGTTCTTAGTCTTAGACTCCTTCCTGATCTCCTTCTCAAGCCTCTCTATCTCTAGGTTGTTGACCTTCAATGACCTCATGTTGTTCATATGCTATGAGGACACTCCCAATTTCAATAAAAAATATCAGGAGGTTGAACCCACTATGCTTTCAACATCAAAGGTTACAAATCCAAACCAATTGGGTAGGATAAGCTATAAAACATGGAAGAAACCATCAAGCAGTTTCAAGAAACTTCGATTGGTGCTTACCACTTGAAATAGAACAAAAGCAACAACAACCCGAAAGTAAGAAATGAAGTTGGGGTTGGAATTACAAGAGTTCAAAGAAGCCATGATGGGAATAAGTAGTGGTAGTGAAGGTCTAGATACAATGAATCTACATAATGATTATCTATGGTTTTTTCCCAACATATATGGAATGATTATCTATGATTTCCTCCCAACAAGAATCAAAATGAATCAACTATCGCCATTACCATAAGCTTCATTTAATGGAATATAAATTAACTATCAACTACCACCTTAGCTAAATTCTAGCTTCATTTAGTGGAATATTAATGAGGCTTTGTCACTAACATTCAATCCATATAGATTTATTTAATGAAATATAAAATAACTATCAACCACCACTTTAGATAACTTCATTTATTGGAATAGGCTACTGTCTTAGGAAGGAAACAAAGGACGAAGGCCTAATGGACATTTCTGGTAGAGGATGGTCTGACGGAAGATGGTGGAGGGAAAGGGGGGAGGCGAGCAAGCCTCCATGAATCCTGACTCGAAAGGTTTGAAAATTGGGGATATCCCAATAGATATAGAACATGGCCAGAATCAAGCAAGGGGATCAATGATAAGGAAATCATGGAAGTGCATGCCAAAAGCAGCCCTGATTCCATCAATGACAGTATGATCCTTGAATATTAGGGAGTGGATCCAGTATATGTTAGATCCTGCATTTATAGGGAAGTTTGTGGGTATGCAACCCTCAGAAAAGGCCCTATTCGGGTGGATCAACTCGACTTGGAAACCTAAGGGTCATTACAATCTCCATCTGGGTTCCAAAGGGTTCTTTACCATATGTTTCATCAGTTTGGAGGATAGGAATCGAGTTTTCGATGGAGGCCCATACATCTATTATTCGATAGGCCTTTTCCTGAGACCTTGGAAAGAGAAGTTCTGTATGAAGAAGGAAGATATGAGAATAACCCCAGTATGGATTACGTTGTATTCCCTTCCTAGTGAGTATCGGGATCTATAAATTTTGGAGGATTTGGGGAATTATCTGAGAAAATTGATTAAGATCTCATAACAAAAAATGATCCAATGCTATACGACCTATGCGAGGATCTGTGTTTTTATGGATCTATTCAAAGAGGTACCAGAAACAATAAAAATTTCATGGGAGGATGAAGATTGGATGCAAACCCTCGATTATGAACATATACCTTTTTGGTCCTGAAGATGTCATGAATACAACCATTTATTTAGGGATTGTCCAATGAACAAACCAAAGACAAATCAGGAGCAACAGGAACAAGGGATTACAAGAGTCCCATCACGAAAAAGCTGAAGTTGAAAGAAAGACAACTAGGAGGTGCATAAGAAGGTAGCGATCTCAAACAAGTTTGAGGCTCTGGAAGATCATAAGGAGGAAAACCCAGAATAGTTTCTGATGGAAAATTGGGGTACGTTATCCCAAGTGGGGAAACTCGATTATGCTTTTGTGATAAAAGAGGAAGTAGGGCAAGCTAAGGGGCGAGAGGGGGATAGATCTAACTCAAGGGATGAGGCCTAGGATATGGACATAGGCGATATAGATCTAGAAGGAATTGAATAGGCCTGTGCGGATAAAGGGAAAGGTTATGTCTTGCAGGAACAAGTAATCTTATTAAAAGAATAAATCATCAAGGCTTGTTTGTCAAACCAACTTGGGATCAGTTCTGGATCTCATAAGGAAAAACAACGGAAATTTGAGGAACCATCTAATAAGAAAATAAGGAAGACAAATAAACACAGGGCTGCAGAAGTAGGAAAGCGGTTGGTAGAGTAAGCTCAATACCCTACCATTAAAGCTTTGCTAGGTCTGTGAGTTTCCCCAATGAAGATATTCTCATGGAATATCAGGAGCTTAAATAGCTCTCGAAAAATTAAGATACTAAATAAAAAAATCAAGAATAAAAATCTAGCCATAGTATTTCTACAGGAGACAAAGTGTTTGGCGACTCAAATCCAAGACCTAAGTAAGAAAATCTGGATGAGAAGTGAATGGATGGGTTTGGATGTAAGAGGGTATTATAGAGGCTTAGGAATACTTTGGGACCCTACTCAAGTGAGTTTGGAAGGATTCCAAGGGACTCGGTACTATCTATCGGCTGAGTTCAAGGTGGAAGCTTTTCCAATTCCAGGGGGAGAGACGAATGTCTATGGACCTCATAATGCAGGGAAAACGAGGGACTTCCTCCAATCCCTCAAAATAATTAGGGAAGGAATGGCTAATATCCATTGGGTGGTAGGAGGATATTTCAATCTCATCACCTCTTTTGAGGAACACAAGGGGGGAATGCGTAGGATGGAGGAGGAATGTGAAACCTTCATAGAAACCATTGAGGAATTGGGCCTTGTGGACATCATTCCTAGGGAAGGTTGGTTCACTTGGAATAATAAGAGAATGGGGGATAGACACATTGTGTCCATATTGGACCGCTTTGTCGTTATAGAATCCATAATAGAACTGGGGAGTGATATCAATTATGTAACACTTCCTAGTATGGTTTCAGACCATTGGCCAAAATGTGGAGTGGTATGGGTTCCCAATTTAAAAAACCTTTCAGGTTTGAACAGTTTTGGATGGAGCACTCGGATTTTGATGAAAAAATCAAGCTGTGGTGGGAAGAGTTGAGTGAAGGAGAGGAACCAAGTATGTACAAATTCCAACAGAAATTGAAGGACCTAAAAGTGGAATAACGAAGAATTTGGTAATATCTTCTTAGACAAAAAAAATTCTGGAAAGCCTCCTTCAGGAGATCCAATCCATTGGGAAAAATGAAGGATATTCCATGGAATTAAAAATGGAGGAACTTAGCCTCTGCTCTAAGATGGAGGAATGAGAAAAACAAGAATAAATTCTATGGTGTCAGAAATCCCAGAATCGATGGTTGAAGGAAGGAGAGAGAAACACAAATTTTTTTCACCACTCAGTTACCTAGAACAGAATTCAAAATAATATTTTTGCGCTCAAGAATGCAAGGGGAGAATGGTTGGAGACTAGAGACGAAATCAAAACCACTCTGAATCAACACTTCTTGGATATTATGAGTGATCCAAGGTAGAATAGACATGAATATATTGAGAAAATAAGACGACTCATCCCTCCCCTGGTTACTAATGAGCAGAATGAAGTTTTGATGAAATCAATAACTCTCAAAGAGGTGGAGGAAGCAGTCTTCCAGATCATAGAAGAGAATGCCCCCAACCTAGATGGTTTCACAGTGAACTTCTTCCATTGTTTTTGGGAGATGGTTAAGATGGATGTGTGGAGGAGAGTGGGGGATTCTAGGGTTTACAAGAGAATTCAGTTGGCCCTCAATGCAACCTTTATCACCCTGATCCCCAAAAGTGAAAGTGTGGACTCCCCATACCAATTTAGGCCTATAATCCTTTGGTGTAACGTCCCTAACCCTCTGACCGGAAAAGAGGACGCTACCAAACCATTAAACATCCAGGAAACTAGCCCCATGAACATGTACATACATATAAAAACCCAAATGCTTAAACATACATATACTCAACGGAAGCAAAACATACAATTGAGACAAAATGCTTTGAACTAGAACATGCACAGATATATAATTATTTATCATACAGCGGAAGCAAACATACGTTCATACAAGCATTCAACATGTCCATCATCATAACTCATTAACAGTAAATATGATTGCAAAACAGATCTAGTCAAGAATACTTATCTTATAAGAACTGTCCCACAACTAGTTACATCGCTGCAACATTCCACCCAACCATAGGCCAGCGTGCTCCTTAATCTCTCAACAATGCTGCCACCCCGAGCCGGGCATGATTCTCCAAGGAATAAGGAAATAGCAGGCTTACACATAGCCAAGGATAACAAAACAGCCAAGCCAACACAGTTGGGTTTCTTAGGTAAACAACAGATCAACCAAGCCAACACAGTTGGGTTTATCAGGCCATCCGGGATCTGAGAAAGGCTAAATGCTAAGCTGGTGATCTCATTGAATAGATAAGGACACCTACACTAGAACTATCCTGAATTCTAGGACACCCTCTGCTACATAGTCCCTCGGGCCCTGACCTCCCTTCCAGTGCTATTAAGGGGTTGTGGAAAAGAAAGCCAACCCTCTAGCTCTGTCTGTGTGGTTCCAAAACCCACCAGGTTTGTCAAGCAAACCAAGCCCTCATCCCCCACTCCCAACATAGTTTGAAGACCAACCACTACATGCATGCAGTCAACCAGCAATCACAGCTTGGACAGGGGAAACAAATACTGGGTCATTCTTGGCCCTATCATGGCCAAAAGGACTCCATAACAACCTACAGCAGCCCAACACGTAGAAACAACACAACCAAAAAGAATATGTGGAAACAACAGCTCGTTCGCAACAATGAAGCCACAGGGAAACTTACACAGACCGCAATGGGGAAGAAAACAGACTCCCAACCTGTGCATGAGGGAAATTTTACACACAAACCCCAAAATCTAGATGGAAAAACACACCCGATACCCCTCGGTAGAGAATGTGAATGACAGCCAAAACAGCTTACCTCTTGGCTGCATGAGACCAAACAAAAAAGAATCCTCCTCCCTGGAACAGGACATCCCTCTGCATGAGGATGATTGACAATGGAGAATGGTGAGTGGGAAAGTGTGAGAGTGTGCCCCTGTATTCATGATGAGAGTGGAATAATAGAGAGTTTGCTTCTTCTTCCCAACTTGAGGTTTGATTTGTTGGTGGAGTGTGCGTGTAGGAAAGGAATGACAATCCTGCCACACTCCACTCCCCAACAATAACTTCCCAAACTACTCAGCAGAACATTTAAGGTGATAGTTGGATAAGATAGGGGAAGGTGAGAAAATCAAATAGGGTGGTTGACAAGTAAAGGGGTTTAACAGTGACACATGGATTTTCCCCATAGGCTCAAGGTTTGATAATTCTCCCTCCCTATCCTTAGGAAAATCATGCCCTTTTCATTATGGTTGCAGTGAGCATAGCTGGTTGGGTTCATTTAATTAAAATGCATATTTACATGATGACAAAACTTAATATGTGTCGTATACCATGATATACCATCGACAACGATTCCCTTCACCACAACATAACAAAACCAAATCAAAGGTGGGGATTTTTCCTTTAGCTCCACACTACGATTCGTTACAATATATACATCATGTACATTTAATGCAACAGGGTCAAAACCGAGGTGTTACATTCCCCTCCCCCTTCAATAGCACTGTCCTCGGTGCTTTACAAAATTGAACAAAATGCTACACTGGTATCGCCTCATTGTTCCGCAGAATTGAACAAAAATGGATGTGCCAATCCCATGGCATCCTCTAGCTCCCATGTAGCCTCTTCAGGTCCATAGTGCTCCCATTACACCTTTACCTGACCTATGGCCTGGTTCCGGAGCATTGTGACCTTCCTATCGAGGATGCGCATTGGCTCAGTTCGGAACTCTCCCTCGGGTTCCACCTGAATCACATCTCAATTTATCACATGTTTATGATCATGTACATATCTCTTAAGCAAAGAAACGTGAAAAACAGTATAAGCTCTAGTGCTAGCAAGTAATGCAAGTCTATATCCAACTAGCCCTATTCTTTCAAGAACTTCAAAAGGCCCACAATATCTTGGTGACAGCTTGGCACAACTTCCAAGCTTCAACTCTTCCTTGCCCTCACTCTAAGGTAAACATGATCCTCAACACTGAACTCCCTGTTCACCCTATGCTTATTTGCATAGCTTTCTGTCTGTCCTATGCTGCTTTCAGATTCTGCCTGATCTTTACAACCTCTTGCTCAATTTCCTTGAGCAAATCTAGACCGAGCACAACTCAGTTCACTGAACATTGCAGCGATGTAGCTGGTTGTGGGACGAGTTCTTACAAGATAAGTATTCTTGACCATTTCGTCTCTGTAGTTATATTTATTGTTAATGAATAAAGATGAACATGTTGATGCTCGAATGTATGTGTGCTTTCGTTGCATGTTGAGTAACTATGTATCCTTGTATGTTTTATGCATATTAGCATGTTTTATGTTTTAAGCATTTTATATCAACATTATATGCATGTTCTTGTTCATGGGGCTAGTTTCCCGAAGTTTTTTGATGGTGTGGTACCATCCTCTTCACCGGTCAGAGGGTCGGGGACATTACATTTGTAATGTCATATGCAAAATTTTAACCAAGGTAATAGAGAACTTCCTGAAACCTCTCTTTCTGGGTCTAATATTCCTTGAGCAGTTGGGTTTTGTTGAAGGTAGGCAGATAATAGATGGAATTATCCTAGTTCACGAGATGTTGCACTCCATCAAAGTTAGGAACCTCCTCGGTATGATGGTGAAATTGGATATTGCTAAGGCCTACGACAAACTAAATTGGTAGTTCATCAGCAAAATGCTGGAAGCCTTTGGATTTAGTTTATAGTGGATTGAATGGATTATGAATTTGGTTTCCTCTTGTTTTTTCTTCTTTCTTCTGAATGGTGTGCCTTCTGGGATCATTAAATCCACGAGAGGCCTAAGACAAGGTGATCCCTTGTCCTCATTTTTATTCATTCTCATGGAGGAGTGTTTAGGAAGATCAATTGTGGATTTAAGGCATAATAATGGAATCAGAGGGTTGAGCCTAAACCCTTGGACAGGTAAACAAACACATCAACAGTTTGTTGATGACACCATGTTGATGGGACATCCCTCGGTCCAAGAAGCTGGGCATTTCAAATAATGTATGGATGAATTTGGTAGAGCACCGGGCTTAAAGATCAATGAGTAGAAATCCCAAGTCTTCTTTTTTAACACACCCAGGATTACTAGAAGGAACATTTGTCGGATGCTTGGGTTTAAGGAGAGCTCCCTTCCGTCCAAATATCTAGGGACCCCTCTAATAACTTCAATGGCTAAGAAGAGTTACTGGACAGATCTTTTGGCCAATATGAAAAAGCGTCTAATGAATTGGACCCTGAGACCACTAAATTTGGCAGGCTGTTTGGCCCTTGTAAAGTATGTCCTACAGGAGATGTCGACATACCTCGTCTCTATGATGATGGCCCCTAAATCCATCCTGAAGGATGTCAGGAATTTGTAATGGAAATGTTTGTGGAGAGAAGCCTAGGAAAATTGAAAGTGGGCTCTGGTAAAATGGGAAAGAAATTCTTCTCCAAAAATCTAGGGTAGTCTTGGGCTCAGAGACCCCAAAAGCTATAATTTGGTAAGTGGGGCAAATCTATGGTGGAGATGGGTCTCCCATTCTTAGGAGCCTTGGGATAAATTATTGCACTCTAACTATGTAGCAGGTTGGGATAAACAATACCTCATAATATTCTTCGAAGACATCCTCGGGTCCCACATTTGGTGTATGGCTTGGCAGGGGGGAAAACACTTATCTAGGACCATAGTTTCTGGGAGGTAAGGAATGGCCAAACAACCAAGATTTGGGAGGACTCTTGGCAGCAAATTCCTCCGTTGGGTCGAGGAAGATAGTTTCAACACATCCAAGAGGAATATATGTCCTAGGGTATTATCAATGTTAGGGATATACGGGGTAATCAGGAGGCTAATCATCCACTCCGAGTGTGGGAATCAAGGGACTAGTGGGAATGTTTTTCCTAGGAGAGGAAGTGGACCGACTGGAAGAAGCCCCTGACAAGAGGTGTATAAATGGCATGAGGGTGATGATAAACTGTGCCGAGGATATACCTAGAAGGGTTCCTTTACAATGAAGGAAGCTTACGATATCATGACAGGGGTGGACAAGAACCTGAAAGACCAAAAATGGAAAAAACTATGGAAAACAAAGATTTGTCCTAAGATAACTATCTTCTCTTGGATAGTGTTAAAAAAGATAATTCTACCAAGTGAAAACTTGAAAAAAATAGGGATGGCTGGCTCGTACTAGTGTTTCCTTTGTGAGCTTGCGGACGATACCATAGAGTACATCCTTGACACCTGGAAATTTACGTCTTACATCTAGGATTATGGGGTAGAGATATTTCGTCATTCTAATCGACTAAGGAAAAACCCGACTGGATCAATATTGGAATGGTCTAACAAACCCTTTCAAAATCGAATCCTCAATCGATAATGGGAAATTATCCCCCATTTTATTATTTGGGATGTTTGGAGGAAGAGGAACTCAAGGACCTTCTAGGAGAAATCCCATCTTGAGAGCAGCTTTTGGGACCAAATCATGTGTAAAATGAAAGAGACTATTCACTCGGAGGTATGGGACAACGCGGACTAGGAAACGACAGAGAGAGAGGCACCCATTATGTAGGCTTGGGTACTGTCTGGCCTTATCGATGAAGATGTTAATAGAATGAACTGAGCTAGGAGTCCTCGAAGTGCAGAAAAATGGTTTCCTCCTCTAGAGGGTTTCTTCAAACGATACTTCGATGGGGCTTCGAGAGGGAACCCAGGACTAGCGGGCTATAGCTGCATCATTCAGGATTGCTAAGCCAATATGATAGGTTTTAGGTATCGTTTTCTTGGCTGGAAAACAAAAATCACAATGAAGACAAAGTTTTGCTGAAGGGGATGGAAATGTTTATGGAGAAAGGATGGACCCCATTAATCATTCAAGGGGACTCTCGATTGATTATCAACATAGTCATGAAACTACACAACGGGTCCCATAGTGAAAAGGTGGCATAGTCATAGGTCTTGGAAGGAATTTTGGAACTTGTCAAGGGACTCCTGCCTAATGGTTTGGCTATCCATTTCCTCCATGTTATATGTCAAGTTAACAAGGCGGAGGACTTGTTGGAAAACTTGGGAGTGGAGACCTGCCAAGCTGTCAAGGCGACTGAGTGGGATATGATTACAGATAGGATGAAATGAGACATATGTATGGCTCTAATGCTTCATGACATGCGAGGCACTTATGACATAGACCAGACAGGATCCTAGGAAATTCTAGGGGCCATCTGAGCACATGGATGGGGGACATGTAGGACCAACGATCCATGTGATGACCATGCATATCTTAATACACCTTTGAATTGTCATTAATAACCTCTCCTGCTGACGGTTCAAAGTACATGCATACATGAAAGGTGGAAAAAGGAAATTTGAATACTGGTATGGTAATATCCTTTTTAGGACTATAGATCGGATGCAGAGTATCATGACCAGGCTTGCGGTCATGATGATACTGAGAAATAAACTGCTATTTAGGAGTGTGAAAGGTAACGGGAAGAACTACGAGTGTAGTTTGAAGAGGTTTCCTCCTCCTATTCACGTAAAGAAGTGGGTGGTTCTGTATTTGCAAGGTGATATCTCCATGGAAGGTAGAAAAGGCCGAGGAAGCACCTTCTAACCCAGGAGGAAGGCTCTGGGAAAGCCACCAGATCTCAACAAAAGACTCTATGGGAATCAAGGATGTTTTAGTTAAAACTCCCATAGGACATCCAACAATGCATTACTGAGATTGAAAAGAAATTATGGGAGGAACTTAACTGTGAGAAGTTGCATGCAGAATGTCGAAATGTCGAGGAATAGATCCTCGACTCTGGCCACACAGTGAGTAGGGTGAGTATCTACGAGAAAATGGTTGCTCTCTTTTGGGTAATGAAAAACCTAGTGGGGAGGTTGGCATAGGACAAGCAAGGGGAGGTCCCAGAGGACATGCACCAGGCTCAATGCCAGACATATATTTCAAAGGAGAATCGACTATTGGATCTCGAGCCATGGTCAAATGTGGTTAGCTCAGAGCCATGGTCAAATGTCGGATCTCTCGTATATGTTGCTTTGATGGCTTGTGATGTTTGTGTTTTGGTCCCTCCTGTGGGGAAATGATGTTATCTCTTTTTAATTGTTTAAGTGTGGTAGGTGGTTTATCTGAGTCTGTGGTCACTTGTGATATCATTGTCCTGGAAGGTTTTAGTAAGCTCTGTTGGAGGAATTTTGAACCTATGTATGTAATTTCAGTCTCTGTAGCCACTTATGTTTTGTGGAAAGGATGTTTGGACTAGAACGTTTAGAGACAGCTGGTTAGGAGGTATCAAAGTAGTGATCTGATTAAGAGAAAATATCTTTGGTTGTAACTGTTCTTTTGATATTAATATAAAGTCTCACTCTCTTACTTACAAAACAAAACCTTCATTTATTGGAATAAAAATGAAGTTGTTTCAATAACATTCTATACATATTATGTTGTCAATTAATAAGAAAGAGAGACAATATAATTTTAATTTAAAAATCAAAATATTACCTGTAGCTAAACTTTGCTCCTTATTAAAAATAAAAACATATCCTAAAACTAAAATTTGAAGAAACTTCTAAACTTTAGTGCATCAATCAACTTTGGTCTTGGTTAAAAATCAGAACATACCCTAAAGCTAAACTTTGAAGAAACTTATAAATTTCTGTGCATTAATCAATTTATCTTAAATTAATTTAAAAATCATAAAAATTGAGAAAAAATGTTACAATAGTTCCCTTAGCTTTTGGTAGGGACTAATAAGTATCTAGTTTTTCAAGCTCCCTTTCCTTACCTCTTGAATTTCCCTCTCATTTTTTTTTACCATGAGAACAACAATATTCCAAGGGTATATCCAATAACTTGCAAGCTAGATATACTAAAAACTTGTTACTCAATAGGGGCCGAGACATCTGGGAGTCCACCGGGGGGAGCCTTTATCCTAGGGATCGCCTACCCTTTGAGTCTTGTCACAACAAGCCAATGAGCAACCCTACCCCCGCTGGTTTTGAACAGACCTACATGGAAATAACACATATTATTAACCATTAAGCCTATTCAGATTCTTTTGAAATCTCCAACATTCTAATGAATTATAATGGATATAATTTTAAGGTCTTGAACCTATTTGACCAATAGAATTACATGAATATTTATTTTGAAATTGTTTGCTAACCCAAATGTTGTTTTCATCTAAACTAGTTCCAATGATATGAAGAGAAAAATGTGTTCTATATGAACCAATGTTATGAGGCCATGTGACATGTATCGGATGATCCACATCATCGAGGTGACATCAGCTTGTTCAATCAACAAAATTGATGGTGGTTCAATCAGAAAACGACACATGTACTGCCACATCATTAAAAATTCAACGCAGATTTCCTTGTTCCTTTGGTTGTAAGAATTAGTGTGCTTTCATAATATTTCAGTTCCGCGACATTTATATATTTTGGCTTGTTTCCATGTTCTTTCATTCAAGTCTTGGTGCCTAGAATCCTATGCCTGAACAAAAATGGGTCCTCAACATTTCTCATTCATAGACTCCACAATTGTGTTTTGTGTGGATTGTGTGGGTCATGGTTGCTCTAGTAAATTCCATGGAAATGGCCCACTGGCAGACGTTATTTCATTGAAAATATGACTGAATGACAACCATAGTTAGGCCATGCATATGACATTATATCCAACATCCTACAAACCAGATATACTATATTAACTTATGAATTAGCAAAGATCAAAATATCTCGAAGCCAAAACCCACCAAAATAAGCATCTATCTCATGATCACCTACCCTTCCCAAAGATGAGCGAATTCTACAAAAGTCGTGTCTAAAGGGAAAGGGCCTGCCACTCGCCAAGGAGAATGGTACCGCTCTCGTAAACATTGTTTCATTTCCTTTGATGGAAGACAATAGGATATATAATCGCTCATACAATTACATGCCAGTTACTGAACCGGGTTTCCATGTTGTACACGTGCTCATAGTTTCATGCAGAGATCCAGGGTTTAAGCACATCAATCACAGTATATACTTACCATCATTAACATTGAAAAATAAAATAACACAACTTTAACAAATACATCCATATGCATTAACCTTGCAATCACCATAAGACTTCACATCATTCAAATTCAGACAGGAAAATCATAGATGACACCATGAAAGAAGACATGAATTTCATCATCAATCTTTGTCTTATATTAACTTCAAAGATTACAAAACATCCTTTGGTCAAAAGCCTCAAACCAAAACATATTCATCCGCATATCACAAACAGATCGCAAAACATATGATGTCAACAATTACCAAAATATCTTCGATTAAATCCTAGATGATCTCTAGATCCTACTTCTAAGTATATTTATAAGATTGTTCCTTTACAAAATGGTCCACATAAGCCAACTCTCTAACTAACTTGTAAAAAAACTCTAACTACTTGCGACCAAGACAACCATACTTGTAGGTAACTTCCTCTTGCATAGTGAAATTTTCCACAAGCCCCTAACACAATCTCGTGGATTGTCCTTGAGCCACGTCGGTTGGCATAGATGGTGCGTTCAACTTAGCTTTGTAGCTGTCGTGCTCTGACTAAATCTGCTCAATTTATTCTTTGATATTTGTGCTTATTGCTGCTCATTCTTGGACCTCTTGCTCTGTAGGGTGCTCTTCATATACCTGTGTCACTTTAGTCCTTGCATCCCTGGTGTTCCCAAGTCCATCCATATGCTTAATTGCTAGCTGCTCTGCGTCCTCCTGGAAACGATCTAACTCAATCATCCTCCTCTGGTGTCTGTCCCTTGCCTTATTAAATCGTTGTTGCATGTCTTTTAGTTGGACTTCCTTGGTCACATACACAATTGGGGGCATCATTCTCAGTGATCCCCTCATCATTGTTAGTTGTGCCTTCACCTCATGGAGTTGCACACCTAACTGCTTCAGTTGGTTGTCTTGAACCACTCTCATCCAGAACTGTGTCATTGCTTCAGCCAAGGATTTGCTTGCTTTATCCAACTCTTCTAGCTATGTTGCTGCCTCCTTTATCTTTCTTTTGTTCTCTGGTAGTGTACTTGGTACTGCACGTGCTTGAAACTCCTCACTTTCCTTGTTCAAGTCAACGACCATTTGTCCTAGTCACAATAACTTTACTTTTGCAAACATCTCCATAGCAATACCTGGAATTTCTTCACATTGGATGGACATTTCCTTCCCCAGTCACTTCCTGTCATCGACCGCCTTGATCTTTTCAATCACCTCTACTAATTGTGCCTTATTTATTTGTTCTATCTATATTTGTGCTTGTGCTATCCGCTCTTGTGACTTGACTAATTGATCTTGTACCACTGCCTCCCAATCCTGGATTTATTGACTTGCTGCTGTCTGCAGTCGTGCTAGCGTCTGCATCGGTAGCTCAATGATGTCGAGGACAATCAAGTGAAATTGTTGGATTGCTGCATCAACATATTCATTACCTTTCATCAGTGCATGCGGAAAAATATGTACAAGGCACACTCTCTTACCGATGCTTATCTATGCTAATATTTGCAGTTAATCAGTCTTTGGTACCTTTTCGAGAATGGAATTCGTCAAAAATTGTAACAACCCCTTGACTTAATGAAAGTACCCCGTAGAATGGTGCTTCATTTTTGCTTGACACTCATTGGTGTATTGCTTGCTTCTCCTTGTTCGAATGGTATCTTTGTTCTGCCTTCTTCTAGTTGCCTCTCCATATTTGAATATATTGGAGTCATGGATGATTCTTCCTTGGACTCCTTTGCTTTGTCTTGTTCAACTGGTATATCCTCTAGTGGTCCTACTTCTATGTCCATCAACTCCTCAATACTGACCGAAATCTTCCACTCTACTGACCATTCGTCTATAATGGCGTCAATCTCCTCATCAATCAACTTGTATTGCGTTGTTAACCACTGTTTCTCTACATCATGTCGCGCCTGGATGTATATTGCATGTGGTCCGATTGTGAATAGCGCCACCCTTTGTTACTTGGATGTTGTAGTATCTGTGATGCACAAAACCTTCCTTGTCGTATCCCATAGTGCATCCAAATACAAATTAAATTGTACGTTGCAATAAATTTGTTGCTCCTTATTTTCAAGTGCCCATAGCTTTTGGTACCACACTCCTCTACATGAGCAGACTGCTTCGACATCCATCCCCTGGTAATGTGTGGCTTCCATCTACCCCACAAGTGCAATTAGTATTAATAACCATGAATAAGTAAATGGTTTCTTACCTTGCTACATGAAGACAACGTCTTCCATAATTGATTCAAGAAGAACAGGGACAAGTTCATCTGAACGCCCTCTGTGCACTGCTCTACGCATGAAATCACTCTCGACGTGCATTAGTTTGGTCTGTTTTTCTACATGATTTTTACCGAAGAACCTTTGCTGCAACTCAAACTACTTTGTCATTGATAGTTTTAATGACATATTCCATCTTGTCCCAAACAATGTCATATTTCTTCTTCAATATTGTGCCCAACCTTTTGTCATTGTCTTTTCCCCTGAACTACTGCGATGGATTGACACCTGCCTTGGGCAGGTTGGTGATCTACGAGATTAGGTTAAACGTGACAAGAACTTTCATATCCAACCATAGATACCCTCTGTGGAGGCATGAGAACAACTGCTTCACACATGCATTAGCTTCCACCCCACTTCCAAAATGTGGCATATGGGTGATGGCCAATAGATCGGACTGCTGTAAGCCCATTGCCCATTGGGTTGGTGCTCTAGTGATTGCTCCTCCAACCTTGTGTGCTTTATTTTCATATGGTTGTTTAGTGCATTATGGATATGACGGAATGTCATGATCTCTATACTGCAACTTCTACAGATGCTAAACAATATTCATGGTAACATGCACCTGCTTCGGCGTTGCTGGCATCTTGATGCCAAATATATGGTTCTTGCTGGGATGAGCTGATGGTGCGCCCACCTTCCATGGTGGTATGTAGCCTGGAATATAGTTAACTGTCAGCCCCTTTCTTGCTATATATTCCTCTCCTCTTGTCATCGATGGGTCAACTTCTACTTCTGCCGCCCCCATTTTACTACGGGTCCATTTGATCCTTTGTGGAAGAGACTTTGGGCGATTTGCACCCCTCTTATTCTTTGGAATTCTTGACAATGTCTATTGGATTTTTGGCCTCTCTTTTATTATAGGTACGCTCGCTATTGGTGATCCTTGTGTGCTACCACTCGAAATAATTTGGGCCATACTAGTCTCTCTCGCTTCCACTCTTAACTGTTCTCTTACACTTTCCTTTGATCAGACTTGACTTGGTTCACAATTGTCACATATTGTTCAAATGACGCACCTACCACCCATTGATTCTTATAGCATTGATAACGCTTGTGCAAATGACTTCAACCATTATAGCTAAATCCCTCAACGGTTGACCAAATATGTCAGTGATTCTTTGAGTCCAACAATCTGATTCCTCCATAAATTTGTGTCTCATCCATTTGCATCATCTCCCATCTAGTTTGATTGCTGCATTTATTGTCTGATGTGACCATATCACACCTTGTTTGGTATCGCCAAGCTCCATTCTTGCTGCCATTTCTATTGTTTTTCTATTTCTGTCGACCATTTGTTGCTAAGATTTTCTTTCAGTTTATTTTCTTGATCCTCTTTCATTTTTTTTGTGTGGCTTATCAATCATGGTGTCATATCTGGCTATTCGGATAGGGATGTATTCGGCTTCCATTTACTAACATGGGCAGTAATGCGCCATCTAATTGACGTAAGTGCACCGCATCTCCATCGGTGATGAAATGAATCACATATGGTCCTAACCAATGCATTTGTAACTAACCAAAATGCTTCAGGAACTTGTTGTCGTAGAGGAGAACCATATCACCATGCTAGAAGTACTTCGCTTTCACATTGCAGTTGTGCCATGCGTTCTGGAAATACTTTTCGACTTGCTGATGAAATCCTGTGATGAATCGATCCTCCTCGAGTTGTAACAACTATGTCAATCATTGTTTAGTCACTCCTTCCTTTCTCATGCCTATCACTGTCGTTGTGCGCAGGTTGGGAACATTGTACTCCATCGACATTATCACCTCCTAGCAGTAGACAAGCTTGAATGGTGTTTGTCTCGTCAATCACTTGCACGTCATTCTATAGGACCATAGTATCGCAAGACTTTTCAAGTCCCAATCATCCTAATTTGTATTGCATACCTTTGTTAGTGCATTCTCGAATACCTTGTTGAATGCTTCAACTACTCCATTTGCTTGTAGATGATATGGAGTACTCTTTTGGTGCTGGATTTGAAATTACTCAGTCATTGCATTAATCGTGGGATTAAAAAAGTGAATTCCTTGGTCATTCATCAGTATCTTGGGATAATCGAACTGAGTAACCACATTATTGAATAAGAACCTAGCTACTTTCACAGCTGTACAATCCGTCACTAGTGCTGCTTCAACCCGTCATGTCAAATAGTCTGTCGTAGTAATGATGTATCATGCTCACATTCATTTTCCTGATGGATTGATGGGTCCCAAAAAATCCAATGCCCATTTATCAAATGACAACAACGTGATTTGTGGTACTAACAGAATCTCATCCCATCGTGACAGCTTCCCTATCATTTGATAGACATCGCAACTTTTAGCATAGTCTATGGCATCACTATGCATTGTCATCCACCATAAACCAGCTCATAATATCTTCCTGGTGGTCACACATCCTCCATAATGTCCTCCTAGAACTCTGTCATGTGATTTAGCCAATATTCTCTCCTGTTCATGCGGTAGGGCATATCGATGTAGAATTTTATTCAACCCCATTTTGTAGAGTTGGTCCACGATTAGCTGAAAGTCCACAACTCTGATGACCAATTGCTTCTTCTAACTCATGGTGTAGTCCTATGGTGCTTTTATTGTTGCTAAAAAATGAAGAATGTTTTCATAATGGTCATCCACCATGCCGATATTAAACGACTGTGCATCAAGTAGACCATCCTCGATGCCATTGGGCTCATTTCCAAACTCTATCCACGAGAGATGATCTGGTCCTGCATTCAACCATCCTGAGTTCATGATAATTTCAAAGTCGAATTCTTGGAAGAGGAGTACCTATCAGCAAATATCCCCCTCCAACACAAGCTTGTTGACTAGATACTTCAGCGTTGAGTGATCCATAAAAAATTTGAAGTGTCCTCCCAACAAATAGTGGTGAACGTTTTGCAATGCATGCACCATCGCCAATCCTTCCCTCTTGGTTTTTGTGTAGTCCCTTTCCGCATTAGACAACTTTCAACTTGCAAATGCAATGGGGTGATTGATCACTCCCTCTCTTAGTTGTGCTAGAATTACTCCTAATGCGACTGATGATGCATTGTCGTGGAAGTGAATATCCTTTGTTGAATCTAGAAAGACCAATATTGGTGCTATGACCATCTTCTGCTTTAGAGTATCAAGACTACGCTGACATTCATCATTCCATTCGAACTTCGCATTATTTTTCAGAAGTTTCTCCATCGGTGTTGTGATTGTTGTGTACCCCCTTATGAATTTACGGGATCCTGTGTGGCCCAACGTCACCCTCAACTGATTTAGTGTCGTTGGAGCAGGTAGGTCACCAATTATCGCGATCTTGGTGGGATCGACCAACATCCCTTCCTTGCATACAATATGTCCCAATAAAATCCCAAACGAGGCACAAAAGATGCATTTCTTTAGATTCAACGTGATTTGATGTTGTCGACATTTTTATAACATTACTTGAAGATTCACAACGTTGATATTTTACCAACCCGTATATATTCCAGTCATCCATGTAGACTTCCAGAAATTTGTGGATGAAGTCCTTTAACACCGCGATGACTATCCTCGAAAAGATTGCAGGCACATTCTTTAGACCAAACGACATCATCGTGTACTAAAAACATCCCCATTCCATTACGAACGTGGTCTTTTGCATATCTTCCTTCGCAACACTTATCTGGTGGTAGCCTAGAAATCCATCTGTGAATGAATAGATCTTTTGTCCTCCCACTTATTCCAATACTTCGTCTGTAAATGATGTTGGGAACAGATCATGAATACTTGCATCATTCAACTTCTTGAGGTCAAAATAGACCCGTATTTTGCTCGTCGTTTTGTCTTGAACAACCATCAGACTAATCCATTTTGATTCTTCAAACGTTTTGATAATTCCAGTATCCAACATTTTGTCTAATTCTACTTTTACGTGTTCTTTATATCGCAGGTTCAGTGTATACGGCCGTTGCTTCATTGGTCGAGCATATGGATTCAATGGAATTTTCACCTCGCCCAACTCGCCTGAAATCCCTTTTATCTCAAATAATTTTATTGGAAACAAGTCCTGGAATTCATGCAATAGATCAATGATCTTTGACATAGTTATCTCATCCCAATAATCCCCAATGTTAGTGAATTTTGGGTTCTTTGTCGTTCCATTATTGATCTTCCTTGTCTTAAGTGGTCGCGTGATTTCTTGAGATGTTAATCCTAGTGTGATGATATCTTGACTTCCTTATGATTATGCAATGTTGATTGCACATGGATCATCTTTGTCGTCCAACTCCCCTGTCACATTATAGCACTCCGCCACGATCTCCGCTACTGATGTCCCTTATGCTTATGTTGACAATTCATTTGGAACTATTTCCAACACAAGAGTGAGGATGTGCTAATGTGAACTATGTATGGCTAGGTCGACATGCACAAAGCTAAACATTTGAATGAAACTGATAGTCAATTATTCCCATGTTGTAGTGTCCCTTCATATTTCTGTCGACGCATACCACCTCCTAGGTACTTCATCCAATGTATGGACGAAAGCATGTACCCATTCCTCCCTTGGTTTTAATATTCGGGCCCTCTAGAATGCGACCAAATGGTTGTTGGGATTAGTATTTCCATCATACCCATCTCCTTAGTAGTTCTCTACCTCCCCAAATCGGAATTCCATCATTTTTCGAGATATTGGCTAGTATCCTATCGAGCTCTTGTGCATAGCCCACCATCTCACTGGAGTAGCCTTCAATCCTTCCTCTAGCGCAAACAATCGCTGAGTTTCTTATACTTTCTCCTTAAACTTGGTAATAAATCTAGCCAAGTTAGGCAATCCTTCATAGGTCGACAGTTTGATGAACTCTGTTGCGACCCAACGCAACGACTGAGTTATTGGAGACATTTACCACCATACACACTCATTTTGGTCAATTTGGCCTAGTTAAACCACTATCCTAAGTTTTATTGACTTAATTGACATCAGAGGAGAACTATATGACATCAGCATGAGCACACCCACACCTACCTTCAGTCAAGGAGGCCAACTAAGCCTTCTCCTTCATTCGGGGAGGCTAATTGGAGCACTCCGGGGGTGATCTGAGTGTCATAAATGCACTTAATTGATAATTGATGGTTACAATCAGTTAAATAGAGCAATGAAGGTGCCTCCTTTCATTAAATTGATTATTTAATTAATATTTAATGAACTGGAGTCAACAGGGGCGCCTCCAACCACCTCTGATCGTTAGTTAGACTTTAGTTAACCTCATCGGGGTTCATTGGAGTTATTAATGTGCTACCACTTGTTGTTTGTCTTGCAGTGACATGTGTCTAAGCTACTTTCAGTTAGACTTAGTCATTTATTGCACTCTGACTTCAATTAGGACTCAATTGAGTCAATTAAGGTTTTGATCAGTGGTTAATTGGTGTGTTCACTATGGCTTACATTCAATTACGCTAGACTCACTCAATCAATTCGAATGACCTCCTTGGGAATTCGAATTGTCTTGGTATTCATGCATCTGGCATGATCATTGTATTGTATCATCATTCTTTCATTTGATTATACAGAGCTGCTACTTCCATTGCAACACCATTTTTCCTATTTTATGCATATTTGTCTATATTCTTTGTGAGACTGTGTTTTCAGTTCCTAGAGCACTGTAAAAATTAATATGGTATTAGAGCTCATGGCCAGATGAAGCTCAGATCTCTCAAAAACAAGGTTTTTGACATATCTTGCATGAAAAATTGAGCAAAAGCTCAAAATTCCAGCACTGCACCAGAAGCCAAGGCTTACCACTTAATACCCCAAGTAAGGAAATTGTTGATCAAGCTTGCTTGATCAACTATGTTGGGTGTGATGAAAGCCTAAAATGTGTAGGTTGTTCGACCTTACGGTGCCCCTTTCATTGTGATTTGCAATATTTTAATAGGTGAAAGCATTCACTTCAGTAGTTCCAGATGGCTTCTTTTGTAGAACTCTTGAATCCATTCAAATTCCACTCATGGAAAGGAGACATGGAGATCCAACTACATGCCAAAGGACTCTATAGGGTCACTATGGAAACTGAAGAAGAGCATGCTTCTGTGACATACAAAGCTAGATTCTTTAACAAGAAAGATGAAGCATTCAGATTCTTGTGGCTCTCTGTTTCCTGGGATCTTCTTTTCCATCTCTTGGGATTGAAGACTCCAAAGGAAATCTGGGACAAATTGGAAACCCTGTATGGAAAATAGGATGATTTGAGAGTATACTAGCTTGAGAATGAGTTGATGTCTCTCTAGCCTTCCAATTTCGAGACCTTAAATGATTTTTTCACAAAGTTCAAGCACATTGTCTTACTATTGAAGTAATGTAAGGTGGAGAAGGAGGATGATCAGCTCATCCTCACCATACTCTCCAAACTTAGAGCTGATTATTCAGTGTTTGTCTCTAAATTCCGTGCGGGGAATCTCACAACCCCTGGATGGAAGATGCCTTCACTCAATGCCTTCATTGAGTCCCCAACAAGTGAACATGATAAGCTTGTCCAGATGGGGATCATCATATCCTCTTGTGATCAAGCGCTCCATGTCCTGGGGCCCAAAGATTTGAAGGGTAAAGGAAAGTAGTAGAAGAACCCAAAAACCAAATTCGAAGCTCCTAAGCCTAAAATTGAAAACCAGCAGCATGAAGAGTCTTCTGGCTCAAATAAGAACAAAGGAAAAGGGCATCATGGAAAGGAAAAAGTCAAGTGTTCATACTGCAGGAAGGGATTCCACCCTGAACATTCCTGCATGAAAAGGAAACTTGATGAAGCTACCTCTCTCCTTGAGATAAATCACATCAATCTTTTGGAAATATTTCAGAGGAGAGATCAACAAGATCGGGAACCACAACATGAAAGAGGTCATGCGCTCATGGAAAGCACTTCGAAGTCCAAAGCACTCTTGATAGATTCTGGAGCTTCAAACCACATGATGTCTGAAAGAGACTCCTTATCATCTTTGGAGACTGGAAAATCCATTCCTATCCACATGGGAGATGACTCCACCATCATATCCGAAGGACAATGTACTGTAGATCTTGAGCATGGTTATTTTTCCAATGTTCTGTATGTACCATCTCTTGCATTAAACCTACTAAGTGTTTATCAAATGAAACATACGAGAGTGCCCAAGAGAGTCTCCTTTAGCTCAGATGATGTAGAGATCACAGAACTTGCATTCGGAAAACTTGTAGCAAAAGGCCTTGCAAACCATCATGCAAAAGCCTACGAGTTCTCCCATTTTGTGGCGGATGCAAAGCCCACCGCATTACAGACTCATGGAAATGAAGTTAGTATACTATGGCATGAGAGGTTTGGCCATATGAACTTCAAATACTTGCAGCAATTACAGAATAATTGTATGGTTGAAGGCCTCCCGGTCATCAAAGCTACCACTGGAATTTGCAAGGGTTGTGTTGTTGGAAAGCACCCTGAGCATAAGTTCGATCAGGCGAAGGCAAGCCAAGCATCATGCATCTTGCGACTGATACATTCTGATATTAGTGGTCCCATGCCTATCACATCCATGAATGGATCAAGGTAAATTCTGAATTTCATTGATGACTTTTCGAGATACACATGGGTCTTTTTTATCAAAAAGAAGTCAGAAGTCTTGGAAAAATTCACTAAATTGAAGGCCTTGATTGAGAATGCATCTGGCCAAAAGATCAAGATATTGAGGTCTGATAATGGAAGGGAGTATGTAAATAATTAGTTACTGCATATATGTTCCCAAAGTGGTATTCAGGTCCAGCATTTAGGTCCCTACACTCCCCAGCAGAACATTGTAGTGGAGAGGAATAATCGGTCTCTCAAAGAGATGACCACCTGTATGTTGGAATCAAAGAAGTTGGATGAAAATTTGTGGGATGAAGCCATGCATGCTGCAGCATATATTTAGAATAGATTTCCACACTCATATGTGAAAGGGAATACCCATTTCTAAGCATACTTCGGACACAAGATGGATGTGTCAAATCTGCGGGTGTTTGGGTTCACTGCATGGGCCCGATTTCCACTTGATAAAAGGAGGGCTTTGCAACCGCAAAGCATAGAATGTATGTTTATTGGATATCCTGATGAATCAAAAGGTTTTAAGCTACTATATATCAAAACAAACCAGATCATTATTGAAAGGAGTGTCAAGTTCGATGAGCCTCTTTAGGAGGTAGAACTATTGAAGGAGAAAACTGTTGAATTTCCTTCCTATTCTACTGAATATTTGGATGATGAAATTGGGGGTGATAAAACCGATTTGGATCCTATAATATCTGATATCAGTGTACAACAAAAATCAGATTCTGAATTATAACTTGAAGTACAAAATCATCTCCCAACTTGGGCTCGACAGACACTCTCCTCCGTAGGTTATAACATTGGAAATCCGGATGATCCAAGGCCAAGAACTTGGTCTGATTTCCAAAGAGCAGGTATTGCGCTCTCTTGTCCTGATTATTTGATGTCTGAATCTTATTATTTGATGATAAGTTTAGACCCTCAGTCTTACTACCATGATCAGAAGGATCCGAGATGGCAATTTGCCATGGATGAAGAGATGAATTCTCTTTAGAAAAACACCACTTGGGAGCTAGTTTCTCTTCCTCCGAGAAGGAAATTGATTTAATGCAAGTGGGTGTTTCAGAATACGATTACTGTAGATGGAAGCACCTAGAAATATAAGGCGAGGCTGGTAGCAAAAGGTTTCTCCCAGGTCCAAGGTGTGGACTACCATGAGACTTTTGCTTCGGTTGCAAAAATGGACTCCATCCGCCTAGTTTTGGCAATTTCAACATCTAAGCACTGGGAAGTGCATCATATGGATGTTAAGTCAGAATTTATGCATGGAGATATTCATGAGGATATATACATGAAGCAGCATGAGGGCTACATTTTTTATCCATCTTTGGTTTGCAAGCTAAAGAAGTCACTATACGGGTTAAACCAGGCCCCAAGAGAGTGGTATTCCAAGATGGATACCTTCCTTCTCTCTCAAAACTTCCAAAGGTGTAAATCAGATCCAAATGTGTATATATATAATTATGATAATAATTTGATTATTATTGTTTTATATGTTGATGACTTACTGATCACAGGTAGCATAGTTTCTTCTATTTCAGTCATCAAAACTGCTCTCCACAATGCATTTGAAATGAGCGATTTGGGGCTCTTAAAACAATTTTTGGGGCTCGAAATAGAGAAAAATTATGATGGGATAATGGTCACTTAGTAAAAATACATATCATATCTATTAGTCAAGTTTAAAATGGCTGAATGTAGATCTGATCCATTCCTTTTCCTTTCAGCAATCAGCCTTGAAGAAGGAAAAAGCAGGGCCTCCCATGGACTGCACTATTTATCGACAATTGATTGGTAGCTTGTTGTACTTGAATCATTTTCAGCCTGATATCTATTATGCCATGAATGTTGTATCAAGATACATGTAGCAGTCCCATGATATTCATTGGAAGGTAGCCAAGACGATCCTCCAGTATGTTCAGGGAACTAGGACCTACGACATTCACTATGCTGTGGACTCCAAGCTAGAGATGGTTGGATACACAGATTCCGATTGGGACGGTGATTCTATTGATCAAAATTCAACTTCTAGATATCTATTCATGTTTGGTGGTGGCCCATTTGCTGGTCTAGCAAAAATCAGGCCACCATAGCATTGTCTTTAGCAGAGGCTGAGTATCAAGGAACGGTGAATGCTTGCATCCAAGCTATTTGGTTGCAAGGCATTCTTTCAGAGGTTGATATTGGTATTAATTTGTCCACTGTCCTCTTTTGTGACAATAAAAGTGATATTAAGATATCCACAGATCCAGTTACCAGGTAGAGGACCAAGCATGTAGAGATACACATGCACTATATCAAGGAGCTAGTGTATGACAGGACCATCATTCTGCAATACTGCCCGACTGGTGAGCAGATTGTAGAAATCTTCACCAAGATATTTTTAGAAAAGAAGTTCACTTACCTCTGTTCATTGTTGGTGGTGAGTTCATCAGGATGATCCAACTACTTTCAGTGTTCAGCTTGAGGGGGAGTTTTTCCCACTGGGTTTTCCCTCTTTGCCTCACTTAGTTTGTTTTGAGCATTGTTTGAGTTTTAGTATTGTATAGGGTGATCTATGGCCTTTGTTGTCAGGGCCCTATCATTCTTATGCACTTATGTTTTCTGCTTCTCCTGAGTATAGCTTAAGGGGGGGTGTTGGAGACATTTACCACCATACACACTGATTTTGGTCAATTTGGCCTAGTTAAACCACTATCCTAAGTTTTATTGAATTAATTGACATTAGAGGAGCACTGTATGACATCATCATGAGCACACCCATGCCTACCTTCAGTCAAGGAGGCCAACTAAGCCTTCTCCTTCATTCGGGGAGGCTAACTGGAGCACTCCGGGGGTGATCTAAGTGTCATAAATGCACTTAATTGATAACTGATTGTTACAATCAGTTAAATGGAGTAGTGAAGGTGCCTCCTTTCATTAAATTGATTGTTTAATTAATATTTAATGAACTGGAGTCAATAGGGGCACCTCTAACCACCTCTGATGGTCAGTTAGACTTCAGTTAACCTCATCGGGGTTCATTGGAGTTATTGATGGGCTACCACTTGTTGGTTGGCTTGTAGTGACATGTGTCTGAGCTACTTTTAGTTAGACTTAGTCATTTATTGCACTCCAAATTCAGTTAGGACTCAGTTGAGTCAATTAGGGTTTTGATCAGTGGTTAATTGGTGTGTCCACTGTGGCTAACATTCAGTTAAGCTAGACTCACTCATTCAATTCAAATGACCTCCTTGGGAATTCAAATTGTCTTGGAATTCATGCATCTGGCATGATCATTGTATTGTATCATCATTCTTTCATTTGATTATACAGAGTTTCTACTTCCATTGCAGCACCATTTTGCCAATTTTATGCATATTTGTCTGTATTTTTTGTGAGAATGTGTTTTCAGTTCCTAGACCACTGTGACAAATTAATATGAGAGACTCATCCACATTTTCGAACCGATAATTCCTGTAATCGATTCTGCCAATTCTCCAATGCATCATCGAAGTATGATGATGCAGAGCTATTAGTTCACCAACCTAGATCTCCATCTATGATGGGATTAATTTAGTCTTCAAAAATATTATAGCCGTGATCCCATCCTCCTACAACTTCTTCTTTCATTGTTTCAACGTATCTTTGACCTTCTATGAGATGTAATGGGGAAATTATGTGCATGTCACAATTCTCAAATATCATCACTCTTTTCTTGAAGTTGATAACCTCCATATTGTTGTTCTCCCAGCCAATCCCCAACATCGCGAGATAGGAACTACTTTCGTCAACTATATCAATCATGTCAAAATATGTGTATGTCTTTAATCCTTCCACTTCAATAAGGAGATGGGGTACTCTACCGATTGACGATACCTTGGCTTGTTTCGCTAGTTTTAGTTGTATTGGAGACAAAACCAATTGCGATTTCCCCATCCTCTCCTAGGTTTTCTTCATTAAGATGTTTACATATGATCCTAGATATAAGATGATCGAATCCATGTCGTAGTCATCGATCTGGACATTCATTCTCATTTCCTTCCCCATTTTCTTCTTATCCAAAGAATTCACAACATGGCCTTTTCGTCCTTTCTCCTTTCAATACAATAATCTCGCTATTTCTACTAATGCATCGAGGTCTTTTTCTAGAAACAAACAACTTTCCATTTTTTTGCAATGTATTGGCCTTCCACGATGGTCCTAACATCACTGTTAAATCAAGAGTAGGTGGCATTTCATAGATATGCAACTTACCCGTATACTTGTTCAGTATATCTCTTGTGTCAAAGAAAGTTTCTTTTTCATTTTTGACATCGAACTGTACCTTCTTTCGAGCCACTGGATGAATATGTGGTAGTGTTCCATCAGCTCATGTCATTCCTTCTCCATGATTGATCACTCCAAAATCCACTGGCTAAGTCCTGGGTTTAGTGAAAATATTCTCGACATTTGATCCTAGAGCTTGGTTCTGAGCTGTGTTTTGGTTATGGCTCTAGTACTAGTTCTATGGCGGTGGTGGAACATTCTTTTCTTGCCACTTCACAATCAGTTGTGGGAAGTCTTCAATAGTATGATCTGTGACTCTACAATAGGTACACTAAGACTATAAGTGCAGACATTCTCTTTGGTATCATCCACGGACTCCACCTTGTGGATGATACCGCGGTTGGTTAAACTGTTGTTGTTAATTTTGCTGTAGTGGGACATACTAATGTTGCGTATACTACTGCCAAGTATATTGTTGCTGCATCTGGGTGTACTGCGGTTGTGGCTACGAAAAATGAGGTTGCTTCTAGACAAACTGTAGTTGCGGTGGAATAAACTACAGTTGTAGCAACAATCTCTCTGTTGGTTCCTGCTCATATCCCTTCATGAAAGATGTGTCCATGGTACTTTCTTGGAGCAATTCATATGCTCTGCAATCTTTTTTCTTCATGGCCAACTGATCGATAAAAGGTACAAAACAAATTCATTGGTTTCAACACAATGTTTTGGAGGTATATACACATTCCTCGGATCGATGTACTCTTGTATGGAAAATTTGACACCATGGTAGTTCGTCTTGTCTTAGCAGATTAGGAGCTCTAGCATGTTAGTATTCACGGAAGTCCAGGAATTAGTCCTTATGATGCCCTTCTATGTGACATCGACTGCACCATACTTATTCACGAACTTCTTTTCCCTTCTTGATATCTTGTAGCTTAATAGTAATATTCTTCAATTGTGATTGGATATGGTTCATGCCTGCCCCTGTTTCTCCAATTGGTGAGGCTTCCAAATTCATCGTAATTTCCAAATCCTCAGTCCGTGTCGCAATATTTTGTTGCATCAATGGAATACGAATGTGTGGTTCCAATCTTGCAATGAACAATTCCTTGTGTTGCACATCACTCATCTCGAAGCTGACCTTAGCCATCATCGTTTTGAATCACTGATCAAAATCCCATACCGACTCATTCAGATATTGTTTTATCTCCTTCAGTTCAGTAATATACTGTGACTCGGATTTCATATTTTTAAACTCTTCAATTGGGTTGGTACCGATATACACCAGGGTCTTCTACTGATGCCCTATAAGTACTTGTACAAATTTCATGTACCAATCCAATGCCCAACCTTGAAAGTTCATCACTAATTGTCCCTTATTGATTTCTTCATCTTGTACTTTCTTTACAGTCCATATTGCTTGACACAGAAACCAATATTGTTCGGGATCCTTACTACCATTACCCTGGAACAAGAGTAGTTTACATCATCACCTACCATATTAGGCATTCTTTTGGTATTCTTTGATTTGTTACTATTACTACTGTGTTGACACACATGAAAAACTTGTGATGAATTAATGTTTCTTCCTCCTGAACTTGGTGCAGTATGTAGAGGCGTAGGTACATTTTTTCTTTGGGTTGGTCCTTCCTCGGGCTCGGGCGTAGCCTGGTCATTTCCTTCATCACTGTAGGGTCTCTTAGTCCCTTGTGGTCTCCTCTCACAGTTTCTTGTTCCATTTTCGACATGACTCTCCTTAGTCCTCTACCTCTTTTCTTGTGGGAGCCTCACCCCACTTTGCAGAAGGAAACACTCTTCCTCAACTTCCCTCACAGTCTCATTGTTTCTTCCATCCATATACCCCATATCATTCCATCCAACCCTTATCTTCGCGGTACCCGCAACCTCCGCACACCAAATATTTACTCTTTGGATTTCATTTTTAGTGTTCCTTTTTCACATATGAGCATCTTAATCCACAGTTGTAGAGATAGTAGAATCCTACCTCGAGGTCCTTGAAAACATTTCCTTTCTACATCACTGTAGGATTTAATGACGTCGACAACAAACTCAGTGATATATCCTTCCAAATTTCTATCGATCAACACTTTAACAGATCTTAAAGCCTTGTTGTCGACCTTTTTCAACCACTGGATCAGTTTAGGGGTCCACTAATTAGGTTCACCTCCTTGGAAGTTCCTCTTCTAGAATGTAAGTTGTGCTAGCCACTCGTACTAAATTATTGGGAAATCCACGAATAAAATTTCATGAGTATCAAAGTAAATATATATTCCCAGCCACTCTTCTGCCAACAATCTAGAGTTATGATTTTCTTCCGCTGTAAATTCTCGGGCTTTTTGATCAAACTAGTCCTAGATCTCTGGTTTCATTGTATGTCACAACATGTCCTATTCTACCTCGCACTATGTTCCCGACAATAGAACCATTTGTTGACACACAGTTAGTCAACAAGGGTTCACCTACAGAATCGTCGAAACCCTTTGTCATGATCTCCCTAAACACTGTCCCAAATCTACACTGTGATCTCCATCTTGTATCAACATATTTTAATAGTTTTTTTACATTTGTAACACCATGTAAAAAAAAATTTAAACTCTAAAAATTGTTTGGGACTCCAACAAAAGTGTGCATGAACTGCACGTACAAGATATTCAGCCTTTGAAACCAATGAAAAGTTGCTCACTATTTTAAATGCAATATTTGTCCTGTGATCCATACAATGAATACTAGGCATATAGGCTGAAGCCGAGAGTTGTCGTCTAGCACAAAATTCATTCCTTTTTCCTTGCATTATTGATTCTCTATTTGTTCCAACACATACCAACCTTTTTGCAATCATGGAATGATCCATACCATCAATTTCCTCCAAACTATCAATAACAATTTCATAAATATTTTATGTTGTGGAACTTTTAGTCATTTTTTGAATTCCAAGTAGATAGGAATGCCTGATGTGGTCATTGACCATATAAATTCTCATGAAAATCCATGAAGCATTTGCAATCTTCTCTTTCATATCATCCTTTTCTACTTGTAACTTCATCCAAAGACAGTGACAAAAATGTAGCATTTTCAATCTTCTCTTCCACATCGTCCTTTTCTACTTGAGCTAGATATTTTCCCCATTCCCAACCACTCGATAAAGACCAATGAGAAGATGGAAAATTTGGCACTTGAATAAAATATAGCTATTTCGTCATTTTTGGATAATCAGTCATAGGATGACCATTGGATAAGAGGTGAAATATAGTGCTTAATTGTATCGTCTTTGATAACAAATTTGTTTCCATCATCTTTCCAAATTGAGATGTGATGGTTCCTCCACTTTCCTCGATTTTTTTATTATTTAGTAAGAATTTATTATATTCCTCTTCAAATTGGAGATTTCGACATTGGATAAGAGATTTCCATTTGGCAGTAGATTTATTCTCATCATTTGCATCTTTCTTATCACACACCTTTTCAACATGCTTCTCGATTGTGTCTAACTTCATCTTCAATTTCACTACTTTCCAAGTTTCCAACTACATGAAATGCATTTAACTTCTTGTGAGGTCTCTTTCTCATTTGTTGGAGGTATTGGTTCAATAAATGGATATCTTGAGACCCAATCAAATTTGAATTTTCTCCCTATGTCCCATTGGCCCTTTTTCCTTTTTCATGAATGCACCATGTCACCTTGCAAGGAAAAAGCTTCAACATTTGAACTACCAATTTCATATGGAAATGCATTTATCTCACTTTAATCACTAGAGTAATGTATTCTACCAGCCATTGTATGGGTTGCAGATGCATTCTCAAAATTGTTTACATCTCTCTCATTGATACCTTGCTCAAGAGAGCTTGAAGCATGCATAGGATGTGGATTACTGGATTGAGGATTTTGAAAATATGATATTACATCCTTTTGTCTTGATGTTTTATTTTTATTTCCACAATCAATGTTTGATATCTTACTTGATATTCCAAAATTGAAATTTCAAATCGATATAGAAACCAGAAGTGAAGTCTGCATGAGAAAAAAGATATAAAATTAAACAATCACACATTATCAATTTATATTGACCCGAATTACAATGAGTGTTTACATTGACTCTTTCAATGAATTTTGCATTACCAAATACATCAATAAAATCCCCCAAAGGAGGTATAACACTAATACAATAAGAATATCTTCAGAAGTTACATTTTTCAACATATTTTGGACATGAAAAAACAAATAAAAAAACCCTAAAAGTGAAGACTCAAACCCTAATCCTTTACTAGGAAAAACATAAATGGGAAAACATAGCCATACCCATCAATATACAATGATTTCCCTCCATCATCGCAGGTCTATGTTAACAAGTAGTAGTAAAGCATGTGAGCCTTCTTTAAAGAGACTTGGGTTCAACCTAGAAAAAAAGCATGGTGTTGTGCTAATGCAGCCAATTTCTTATGATATCTTATAGTTAAGTGATTCTTGGTGGTTTGTCTTATGCAAGTAGACAAGACCAAGAGTGAGTCCTAGGTTCTTTTAGTGGAATAAAACCCCTCAATTGCATCTCCTAAGCCAAACGTTTATGGCCTGCAAGGTTCTTTCCCCCCAAAAAATTTAACCACAAAAAATGAGATGCAAACATAGTTTAAAATACATAGTCCATAATTATTCATTAGATGGAAAATAATATAGAGAATCCTCTGAAAACTCTAAGCACTATCTATTCCACTTTCCATTTTCTGGATAACATGTTCACATAAACTCTCCTATTTATATCCTATCTTGTAGAATCAACACATGCAAGTGTCCACGATACAACATACATCTTATTACCATATTTTTTCTCTTTTGAGTTTTATCAACAATCACCTGACATAAATATTACTAGATTAATGAGATTCTCTTATGTTTGTAAGATATAATGCCACCTGACCTTAGTACAACTTGGTTTGGAATTCTGTTACATGAGTTATCATTCTGAAAATTTTAATCCACTTTATGCACTTTGGATTTCCATTCAAACTCAAGGGACTTTTTGTCCCTTACTGCATTATTATTGGTACATTCATGAAATGTTGATTTATCTTGAAAATAGTTGATCTACACTGTATGCAACCAACAAATTATTACATTATGCTAAAACCCATTTTGCAGAGAACTTGTTGAGACCTTCTACACATAGGATGATGCAATGGTATAAAAACAAACAATGATATTGGAAGGGCCACATGAAGAATGCAACATAACACCTGATAGAGATACAATAACAGAGATTGATATTCCAATTACTGATAAAGCTATAGACAATGAAAAAGTTGTGGAACTTGAAAGTAATGGCTTTGAAACTGTAAAAGAGACGAAAGCCATACATATTGAGTATATTGACCAACATCAAACAATATTGTGTCAAGGTTCAGAACAATAGCATGAGGAATCATACAGTAACGCAGCTAGCATTGCAACAACCAAAATTGTTGATACCCTCCCAACAAGAGTCGATGCAAAAACAATAGACTTTGTAGTAGTGGAAGAACAAGATAAATAACCCAATAGAGCTCTATCTAATGATGCAACAAAAGAGGCCAATTATTTTCTCATTGATACGATAACACAGGACAATTGTAGAGGGGGGATAGACATCATGGAAATTATATTGCTCAGTATCCAATTTGTTACATTAAATAAATAAATAAACTTATTTGAATTTGTGGCAATAATTTATGTTTGAGTTGAGATAATTTTTGTAGTTTTTGTAGCCTCCCTTGGCACTATGCTCCTAGGAGGCAGGGCCCACTACCAAGAACAAAGGTGCTAGTATTTTATATCCATAGAAATTTTAGATTTTAGATTTTCTTAATGGTTGTTTGTGTTTACAATATTTACAACACATTATCTCAACCTTGGAATTTATTCACATTTTAATAAGAAATCTACAAATTTCTATTAAATTGTGTAAAAGGGAATAAGTAACAATTTTTTAAACCATCACATGAATAATGATTTAGAAAAGAATAAAACACACTTCTAATCATTCTTTGATAACAAATTGTACTTCTGCCATTTTTTATGTTCCATATATCCTCTTCACATTTACAATGTTGCATTCTAGGCAAACCTTTAATTTTTGTACACTGTGATTGACTTATGCCTAGTCTATATAGAACCAATTGAATTTGGCTTGTTTGCATTCTACAAGGACTACAACATCTACTCATACATCTTAGTCATGTTCAACTAAGCAAGGGCTCAAAGCTTCCAAACTGGACAACAATTGTAAAGAATGGATTTATAGAGCACTACATCGTCCAAGCAATGACCTGTGAAATGGAGAATGACCAAATGCAAAAAAAACATCCAACCAGTAGCATCCATATCAATCTAAACATTGGATACAACATGGAAATAATTTGGAGTAGGTGCGAACTTTGCTGCATTAATCCGGAGAAGATTTCCCTTACCACCAACACCTAACTTGAGCAAGGTTTGAAAATTGAATTCAATTTCAAGTGAAATATATAGTTCAAACACCATTGTATCACATTCGATACCCTTGAATCAAATGACAGTTCTTTTCATCTATAGAAAAACATAGATTGGGACACAATTTAAATCTTACAAAGACTAGACTCAAACTGTAGTTTAGAATCCTTTGTTTCTAGCTTTAGTAAGAGTTCGACGTTGGAAATACCCAAAATCTTCTTACCCAGGTAATTTCCAACATACCTTGACAATCACCAGAGAAAACAAGATTTTATAGAATTACACATCAAATAAATTGATTTAGCTCTGTAAGCGTGTATGTACTGCCAATCCCTCTACTTCATATCAATTGGACAAAAGTTCAAGTTGGAAATCAATGGTAATTCGATAATGGATAGCATCCATTTGTTGCATAGGGACAGATTCATGGAAATCTTACTCAGATAAGTGTCAAGCTATGAGCATAACCTAACAATCATTAAAGCAAACAAGTTTTGGTAGAGTTACACATAAGCTAAATTGATTATGTGAATCTACTCCATCGGCTTGTTTGTTACCAATCCCTCTACCTTAGATCAATTTCTATAAAATTTCATGTGGACACTTAATGGTAAATCAACAATGAGTAGGATCGTTTGATGCATTAGGACAGATTCATGAATGGTAATGGTGTACATAATTTGACTTCTCTTGAATAAAATTGTGTTTCAAAACTGAAGGTCACAATGAAACACACAATAAACACTATCTAAATCAAACCCACTAATTAATGAATTTAATTAAATATCTTCCTCCATCAATCTACTCAAAATTGGATTTTCAAATATCATGCGGCGTGCCAAATCGAATTGTCATTGTCTACAGCAAATGCTAGCCCTTACCATATTTGTTTTGTCATTTATCACTTTGCCATCCTTTTGACATGTGATGATCCTTGAAGATAGGGTGTCTAACCACTATTTTCCCTCTCTTATCAATATTCAAATGCAAAACTATGCAAATTGCTACATTGCAGAGCACCCTCACATGAGTGATACACATTCTAGACATGGCCACAAAGCTCCTTCTATAGTTCTCCCTCTAATCACACCCTCAATATCCTAATAATTATACATGTGACATATAGCACTTTCCAGTCCTTACCATATTTGGTTCCTCATATATCAATTTCAATCCATTTCATGTGTGATGGTCCTTGAAGATAGGTTGTCTGACTACTAGTTACTTTTCCGTATCAATCATGAAATGCAAAACTATGCAAATTGTTGAATCACAGAGCATCCTCACATAAGTGATACACATGTTAGACATGGACACAAATATCCTTATGTAGTGCTCCCTCTAATCACATCCTCAATCTCCTAATAATTATACAGGTGTGTTGCAAAATTCATGTCTTGTTCAAATTCTTACCCAAATGCCATTTCATACTCTATGCAATCACTTCAAAACTTTAATTTATGTCGTAAGTGTTTCCTTTTGTAACAAAAAAATGATTACAATTACTTGCCATAAAAAACTAGCCACATGATTTATTGATTGTCAACATTAATCATGATGCAAGGAGTACCTGAATTGGTGGATGAAGAAATACAGTCAGGGAATTAATACAAAGAACATGTAAACAAGATCCTATGATCTCTTGATGCAATTAACTAGGGGGTCAGCCAAGGGAAATTGATTCTTATGAACCTTGGATCCTAGCTGCAAACCCAATACCCAACAATAGGAATCCCTAGGGTGACAAGGTAGGAAATTTTTCCTCCTAAACATAGGGTTTCCTCCTGTTACCTCCCTATTTTCATAGGGTGTTTGCCATATGTTTTCAGAGGAATGCCGGGATGATTCTTAGATCTTCTAGAAATTTAAAAGGGGCATATATTCACTTCTAGAAATGTTGGGGAAACTTCAAACCCTATAAATAAATTCTCGTTTCATTTTGGAAGCCATGATAGTGACAAAATTCATCAAACAGTATAAACAAAGGTGAAAAGTGCAAATCTATGCAGTTCCTCTGGGTTGAATCGACGTCATGGGAGGTTATGGGTATGTCCAAGCCTCCTAAAAGCCTTAAACAATGATCATGGGAATTGTTTCAGCCATCAAACATCATGTAACGACCCTAATTCTTAAATCCAGGTGCATCTTAGAAACTTCTAGGTAGTCTTATGGAGGTTCTAGCCCCTGGGCACACATTTGACTAGAATCAATGGTAAAACTCCACCATGTTAAACTTTAGGCACACTAGGGATCTTTTTCATCCCTCATACAGTGATGAAACAATAATCTAAGTTGTTAGGTATATGAGACAACAGTGGAAAATCCTTGGACAACAACATTTTTGGAAATATTTCAGCATCCCTATGCATGGTTGTAGCCTCCAGAAGGTAGCAAGTAGTATACTTTGAGATTTGGGCATGAATAACAACAACAAGTAGTCTTAAATCCCTAATTATAATTTATTTCTAGGCATGAAAACATTGAAAAGAGACCTGCAGAAACTTTGGGAATCAATCATGAGGTAAACACTCTTCATATTGGGTTCTGAATTTAACTCCACCATAAAAAATGCCCTAGGACTCAAATATGGGCACCTTTTAGGAAGTTTTGAGCATAAATAGTGGTCAAAATCATATTGTAGCTATTGAAAAGAAATGACCAGCAGGATGTAGCAAATTCTAAGTTGAGATTGAAAGTAGAAATAGCATCAAAACACAACTATGAGCATAAAAAACAGTAAAAAGTAGCTAAACTATAAGTCTGGCTAGTTTTTAGTTTTATGTGGCAAGGAGCACCATAAACCTTCTAGTGTTCAGCCCTTTGGAATGTTCAATTAAAGCACTTGTTTAACATGAAACATAATGAACACCCTTGAAATGACTGAAAACAGAAACCCAAAAGGCCTAGTATTAATACCTTGTTTCATAGAGATTAGAGGTAGATATATCACATATAGTATAGCCTATTATCAAGATTCAAAACCTCAAGGGAATCAATCACATGATTGTGAATATACGAAAATAAAGGTAAAATGCCTTTAAAATCATTAGAAATTGCTATCATTTCAATAGCATTGTGGAGTTCTAATCATCATCCTTTAATCTGCCTTTACATATGACTAGATTCTAGAGAGCGAAGAATTAGATAAGTCACACCATTTGCTAAACCCTAGGCCTGTGGCGAGAACCCTAAATTCCTTTGAAATCTCCAATAAAATTCACTAGGCTCTAATCTTAAGAGGAGGATCTGCTGTTTGAAGTTACTTTTAACCAGTTTTCTAACCATTGGAGACTAGTACTAAATGATGAATATGAGTCAGCTGATGTTTTTTTAAACGCTTTTCCCACTTGATGCTTTAAATATTAATCATAATTGTCATCTAGGATGTAGACTGCTTAACATTTATCTTAATGTTTTATTTCCAAGATTATGGAAGTCAAACTACATTTTGGGTAGATAAGCATTAATTTTAAAGGATATTGTGGAGTGTTATACAAGGCTCTTTAGAGATAAAAATGATATAGTTAGAAGATGTATGATCAGTTTGAAAAATAAGCTAAAACCCTAAAGAGACCTTCCAAGGTAATATGTACCAAAGTCTATCCTCTTAGAATGAGCTAATCATGATTAATAAGTGGTGGGTGTGGACCTCCCAAGCCATTGACAATGTGGGTTCCTATTAAGTATAGAGTTAGGTTTGAGCATTGAACTTTAGTAAAGCTCAAAAGAAATAAATTCAACGTACAAATACAAAGTAGTCAATCTGATGCGTTGAAAGTGCTAACGATTCAATCAGATTGATCAATAAAACAAAGTGTCCCATGAGCTATACAATGCATTAATTAAATTTTACAATAGTTTTCCTTTATTATATACAAAGGTATTTCCGTGGAGTAGATCTTTGCATATTTTTATAGGAATGAGTAATGATGTAGCTTTCATAACCACTTTCATAATTATTAAAATTGAATTTCTTCATAGCTACAAAATAGAGAACACCTTCCCAACCCTTCCTATTGTGCATCCAATGCATTTAACACTTGAATATGCTTTGTCAGTTCTAAGACTCATGGCGCCTATGCCCTGTGCAACACACCTGTCCCAGTGTTTGACATCTGAGCAACATGTGTTTCGATGTCTTCGACACATAAGATAACACAAAATGTTAAAAATGTTTCAAAAAATAAAACTGTACAGATGTGTCCTAACACGTGTCAAGGAAATTACGTAATACATGTGCTTATGTCATTCATTA
>LPNX010760837.1:12226-51129 GCA_001517045.1 Pseudotsuga menziesii | reverse complement strand
ATTGGAGATTGAGTCTATTTGATAATTATAATTTTTTTCCAAATATTGTCTTGAATACTAGGCCATTCAAATCTTCCTATGTCCATTTTGTTTTCTGCACACTTAATAAATTTGCGTCTCATTTATCTCCACTCTATTTCAGTCTATTAATGTTACTACTTCCTTTTAGCTCACCTCACTATTTGAATAATGATTTGTCATGATCTATTCTTTCTTACTTTTCTATGAATCAAGATATTACTCATTCTTTACATATGATCATGTGTTAGCAACATGTGTAAAGTTAAATTTTGTGTAAGTAATGAACGACTAGTACCTGCAACTGGTAGTGGTAACTTTAAAAGTAAAAAGTTTACAAGTTGCTAAAAAAAATTGATCTAAAATATGATGTGCTTGTCCCTTACCTTTGATAGATAATTATGTGTTCTCTTTGACCTATTCAAGCATATTACAACATCAAATTGCAAAAGAATGGCGCTCAGAACTATGGTATCCATTGACTACGTTGTTTTCCAAATTCATGTATATCATTTGTTTCATTAAAATTTGCAGGTTTGAATAACAAGGTGAACTTTGGATCTCTTCAGATAATATTACCAAGAGCGTACTACCCACTAGAGTTTAAATTGAATCATTTAGTGCCACTAGAGATAATCCAACTTTTGATTCATGTCCCATAGCTAGAGGATTTTGGTATAGGCGGACACCAATAAGAGCCATGCTTTGAATAATATTCTAAGATCAGGTCCCTTGCCTTTGGTGATTTCCAATGACTTCAAAGCTTATTTGGATTTTTCGAGGTCCCACCTAGTTATCTTCCCTTAGTCTACTTATTTTTTTTCATATTTGACCTCTCTAAAATTGATTTATGCAACAATTCAAAGAGTAGAACTTATTAAGCTCCTTAGTCATTGTAAAAAACTACAATAGTACGTTATAGTTGATGTCTTGACTTTGCACAACCTATTGTTGAAATGTTCATTTTTCTAATGATGCATTAACAATTTTGTTAGTAATAATGCAATATTATTTTATGCTTTAAAATCAATAGAGTTAAACAGTATAGATACCTAATGTTGGGTGCTCTCTCACTTTCTTTATCTTCCCCACACACACATATTTAGTCATTTCATTTCTGGAATTATGTATAACATTCTTGAGGTTCACTTTCCAAAGAAAACTTTGCAATGTAACAAAGGTAGCGAGCACAATGATTGATTCCAATACATCCTACATGAATCTTAAAGTATTCAACCACTCACGATATCCCATCAGGATATTTGGAAGTTCACTAGTTGTATCTCAAATTCTAGTTTTATCTTGGCTACACATTAGACTTATAATTGTTAGCAATTGCATGTATTGGAGTAAACTAAAGAGGAATGGATTGAAATGGTTGCATCAACTTGAAAGAATTTGTAGGAACATCATGTTTTCCCAGCTAACCTAATGATCAAGGAATTGTGACTGAGGAAGGCCTTATTACTACTTCAAGGTGTTGTCCTAAAATCACCTCTATACCATCATTTCTTTTATAAAACAACAAATGCAATGTTGGTCACTATTGTAAGAAACAAAAATTCTCACTTGTCACTTGGTTATGCTTAGATATGATGGATTCCCAAAAAATATTCACGTGAAAAAGAAACTCATGTATGAAGGGTTTGAAGCTATTATTCATTATTGTAAAAGTTTGCAATGTTTTTCTTTGAGTGGTATGCTTACAAATAAGGCCTTTCAGTTGATTGGTACTTATGGAAAGTGTTTGGAGATGCTTAAGGTTTCTTTTGTTGGTGATAGCAACATTGGGATGCAATGTGTTCTATCATGTTTTACAAATATATGTAAGTTTGAGATAAGGGATGGCCCATTTAGTGATTTGGATCTTTTATGATTCAAAGTGATCCCTTTGTTTCCAAAATGGCCTATCATTTCCTATTCTCTCATACACTCACCTAGAATTTGTCCACTTATTTTTTTTTCATTTTGCGAACTTCACACATTACACATGCACTCTTAACAAGAATGGTAGTCAATTCCTTTTCCATTTATTGCAAAGTGGGAGTCAATCCCAATAGGTTTAAAGGGATGAAACATAAAGTCCATGCCACGCATGGTGTTCCTTACTAATGAACATGGTGCTTTTGCACCAAGCTTCCAAATTTTATTTTATTTTATTTTATTTCAGGACAGTTATCCATTGGACATCTGACAGTTCTCAGCGTCGAAACCACGACACCACCGTTGGAGATTTTATGGGAAGGTCATTTTATTTCTAATGTTGTTCATCAGATATTCTACGTTAATATGGAGGTTCATTCACAATCAATAACTAAACCTCATCAGATAAGAGACAATAAAACAAGGAACAACATTGCATACCTGACGCAAATTTATCGAGCACCCGATGAATTTGTACATGTTCGCCGACAAGTATCCAACACAATCTCATTGACTACCAGATGTGTTTACGTCGACTAGCAAACAATTTGAAAAATCGCATGCATCTAGTAGTCGAAAAAATCCCATTGAGTAGTCGACGATTTGATGAAGGTATTGCATCGACTAACCAATCAAATGACATCAGATACCATCGGAAAGTTGACATGTCGATAAATTTAATGCATTGGTTATCTGACAAACACACATCGGGTAGCCGATGGATGGTTGTCGGATATCCAATGGTTAACACAAAAATGTCCAAAAAACACTATGTGATTGAGTTCCCACATGTGTTGGTTGTTCAATGTTCCTGATGTCGGATATCCAACGCAAAATCAAGTGTCGGATAGTCGATTAAATTACATCGACGATTGTTGGAGTCTCTTTTTCATCATTTAACTCTTAACGTTATCTTGATAATCTAACAAATGAACATCAGATTTTTTTCCATATGCAGTAGTGTCTAGTGACAATAACCTTGTGCCAACCTGTCGCCTCATCATGATATCATTAGTGCCAATTCATGGTGGACAATGAAAATTGATAACAATTGAGAAATTGAGATTAGGAGGATGATGGGTTGTCCATAGTGACTTATGCTTTGATTGTTGCAAACTCATCAATTTTGTCTCCTTTCTTGCTCATTTTTTTGCTCTCATCACAATGCTTTAATTTCTCTCTGAGCATTTTCAAAGACCTTCCCTTAATTACCCCCAATTTTGATAATTTCTTCTATAACTCCTTGAAGGACTTTTACCATATTTTTGAGTCATTATTCAACCCTCTATGATACTTATTTTGAACACTTTCATGATGATATGGTACAATTGTCGACTACATTAGATGTTCGATGAACGGTATGCTTGGTAATGGAGTGGCATTGTCGGGTCATATGAGCCAAGGGTTTTTCGTGAATCTATAACCCTGATGGTTGACAACAGCATTTAGTGTAGTCCTTCTCCATTGTACCACACATTCTAAGAGTTGTGGCTCTACTTTTTATTGTATGTCAGTAGTGATCTATTCAACAATGTTAAAGTTCAACTAGTGGGCCTACATAATTTAGAACTCATGCTCCTTGTCTTGCATCAGTTGTGGAATTACTTGTATTACTTCTTGGGGATCCAAAGGTACTGTAGATGAAATGGGAATCTCTCCTTGTAGTGGTCCCATGACTAGAAATGTGAGAATTGAAGTTTGAGTTGGCTCCTTTGGCGCATCATCCATTTTCAGGTCCTCATCTTTCTCCCTTTCTTCTCCTTCGTGTTCCTCCTCACCTTTGTCATACCCTTGGTCCTTCTCTTCATCTTTCCTATTGTCAAGGTTATGCTCATCCATGTCATTGTTTGTATCCATCATATGTGACTCTTGGTTTGTGCTAGGAGGTGAAGTACATGATAATTATTGGTGTTGTTATTAGTCTCATACTCCTTCCTGATATACTCCTTGAGAATCGCTATCTTTGGGTTGTTGAGATTCAACATTCCCTTATTGTTCATATGTGATGAGCACACTTCCAATTTCAACAAAAAATATCGAGAGTTCAAACCCACCCTGGTTTCAACATCAAAGATTGCAAATCCAAACGAAGTGGGAAAGTTAAGCTATAAAACATGGAAGAAACCATCAAGCAGTTTCAGGAAACTTGGATTGACGCTTATCGCTTGAAATAGAACAAAAGAAACAGTTTCCTGAAAGGACGAAATGAAGTTAGGGTTGAAACTACAAGAGTTCAAATAAGCCACGGTGGCAGTGATCAAATTTGAAGGGTGTGTCTTAATTTTATTTGGAAGGCCATTTATTCTTGGAGCCCTTCAAAGATGAAGGGAAATATAAATAATTGTACTTTAATTGACAAGTATAAACTAACTAAATCCTTTTAGCAAAAAAAATATTATTCTTTCAAATTTTTACAAATTTTAACAATTGAGCACCCCTTACTATTTACATGAAAAAATAATATATTTTCAATAAAACTTGTTTTGAACACATTAAGTTGTCATATGTGTATCACTAATTTTACAATAGAGTAATATAACAACTATTCTATTGTATTTTTTCAAGTTGGAGCACACTTCATTATACAAAAAAACTACTTAGACTATGTCATAACCATATTGGGGCTCCACGTGCAATCCAAGCTTGAGAGATATAATAATGATAAGGATTGGGCACCTAAGAAAAAATAATACACAACTCAGAGAACATTAAAATAAAATTTCCTACATACCAAGCAAGTTAGCAAAGCTAGCATAACCAGGGTCAGGGCATCAATTTGTTTTTCAACACTTGTCGTGAGAGCATACATGTATGGGATGGAGGGGCAATGGAATCAAGACTAAGTCAATTGAATCCTTTCAACTCAGTGCATGTCTGAGTCTCAACAATCTGCCTTTTATCTTGAACCAAAATGCCAAAATAAGTTTATTAATGTCTAGATTTGAGAAAGTCCTAGGTGTGAGTAATAAAGGGCTCAGGGATCTAAAATTTGTTGTGTTTTGTACTAGTCCACGATTCAGTGAATTGACAGTCACTGGTAGGAATCTAAGTTATTTAATGAAAACAATTAATGTGTATACCTCTATGTCGAAACCATTTTCCATGCTGATGCATGCCACTGCCCTTTTTATTGTCTTACCAAAAGGGATGATAATGAGGAAGAAGACCTAAAATTATGGGCTTCACCTTCAAAGAATTCCTTGCAATCACATTGGTGAGGAGTGATAAGAAGATCACAACAATCCAACATGTCAAATCTCAGTTGATAGTGTTACTTAAAGACTTATATGGTAAATTTAATATAAGACTTACTTATAGTTGTCTCCTACTCTTTACGTCTTGACACATTTAATATTTTATGGTTGTCTTTGCGCCTTGACCCAATTTGTATTATAAGGTGAGGATGTGAATGCATAATAATCCTTAGTTATGACTATGAGATGAGGATTTAAAGGGAGGAGGATGTGAAGAAAAGTAAATTTTGTATGTATTTTGGTGGTGCCGAGGACAAATATTGTGAGAAACCACAAATATTTGGAAGGACGGAGGGAGATTGCATCATGATCATGCCACCCATCAAATTGAAGACTATTCTTGAGCCAACAATTGTTTTTTTTAAATTTTATTAATAACCATTGTTTCTCCATATTGTGTGCCCAATGACACCTCTCTATAGCAATGCATAAATCGACCTCAGCACAGTTTGTGATCCTAGCTACATGTCAGTATTTGTATTTTCCTGACATCGAGTGTTGGTTACAATTGTCGTGAGTCCATGATATTCATGCAATAAATGAAGTCTTGTAGAGGAGGACTCATCAAACCGGCCTTTTGAATTTAATTTTGACGAAAAACAAGTGGACATTGGTAGCGAGGTTCACATAGGTAGTAGGCAAAAAGTTTTAAGCTCGTTTCGGGCCTAGTAGTTGTTCTTTTTTATTATAGTCGTAATTGTTGACACATTGTCACACTTTAGATTGCAGCCCCAAGTGACTCGCGAGTCAGAGTCACATCTAGATGGCTAGTGCCTTGTAGTCATCAAGGAATTATTGGTCATCTTGCACACCTAAGGAGTGACTCATTATAATTTATCATATTTCCAATATTTTCAATGATGAGTTGAATTTTATAGAATAGAAATTTCAACATCTTGAGAAATTTATATGGATGGGTAATTTCAAATGTTGCCTTTCTTTTGAAATGTTGATATAAAATATTTCCTCCTTAATTAGAAAAGTAAAATTCAAGTTTTAATTTATTTTTAAGGACAATTTTAACTTTATAGTTCTCGGAAGAGTCTTTTGAAGGGCTGGAAAGCGTTTGATTTTGAACGCTGCATGGTGGGAAGAAGGTGGTAGTGAAGGTATAGATACAATGAATCTACATAATGGTTATCTATGATTTCCACCAAACATCTATGGAATGATTATCTTTGATTTCAATATGCAGCAGAGTAATAAATGTTGCAACGGCTGCATTACTTTGCTGCATATAAAATATTTTTTGCGGAGAAAAATAGTACCACTCCGATAAATATATGTTTTCCTTTTCTTTGAATGAAAGACAACCAAATTTTGGAGTAGGCTAAATTCTAGACCATTTGATGCTCTACATATGCTTACAATTATTGAAACCAATTCTTCTTTGTTTTATTGCGTCTTTCGGCCAAGGAACCATATGTGGGTCTACGTGTAGCTTAAACGTTTAAATTTACATAATTTAAATGTCATGGAGGTATTTCAGAGGTTGATCGTCGATTTAAAAAACAAAAAAATGAAATTTATTAACAAAATCATCGAATTCTAATGTTGTCCTGTGTGGGCATGTGGCCATAAACCGTGCGGGTTTCATTGCTGACCATTGACCAACATTGAAGATACAACGCTGTGTCTAAGTAAACTGAAATCGGATTTGTCTAACCAATCGACGATTTTGCCCAGAATTGACCTTTACGGGCCGTCATTCGTTAGACCTCTCTCCATAGACAAGCCATGAGTTGGCTTCAAGTGCTTCCCCATTACTCCCTAAGGATGCATCAATGTTACTGAATGAGTCAGCCCTGACCTACTCTGCTCACCAGGCATAACGTTCGAAATGGTGAAGTCACCCGGTTCCTGCATTAAACTGTAGGACATGCAACACCCTCTACATATAGTGCTAGTCTATTTAGTGCTAACATATCAATCCATATGAATGCCCCTAATGATCAAAGCAATCATAAGATACATAAACCCCTCAAAAGACCACTCCTCCATGCACCCAAGCTTGGCCATCTCAAATATAACAACCCCACTATTAGTCTCAATTTTGAATACAAGGAAATAAAGCTTGCACTTCCATAAAGAGGAAGTCTCAACCTCTCCTCCACTAACATCACAATATAGTTTATCAATCATCATCACATCTCTGGCGATCACCTCTACAATCTGAAACAATCCATTGTGCAGATGAATGCCTAGGTCCTACCACCAAATAGGGAGTCCATCAAACCCAACTCCTACTCGTTGTTATTGTACCATGTTGATAACCCTCATGATCTTATCCAGAAGTGAGGACTCAAGGGATAAACATGTATGAGCTCTGTAGTGTACAATGCCATCCCCTGCTCTATTAGCTGCAATATATGTGCATCGATCTAACACATCCTGAATCTTGTCCTGTGCACCTTGCACATTGACTAGATAGTCCAAATGATAAATCTTAGTCGTGTCCATACCACCCCATGTCTCACCCAACCATCTCAAGTGATCTTCCCAATACATGTTGCATATAATGGAAGCATTAAATAAGGACAACAAAATCCTCCACAATGGTGAGCAAAACTAGATAATGTCAAGTGCACTGGTCAGTCCCAATGGTGTGACCAAGAGGTCATAACAACACATGAAGGAAACATTATGAGTAGCCAACCCTATATCCCTAGTTTGTTGATATCCCCATTGAAACTCATTCATAGAGGGATATACTACTATATGAGGCTCACCCATCCACTCCTCAATCCTGGGAAACCTCAAGTCAATGGTATGCTCAATGACTCTGTCACTAGGTCTCCCTGGAGGAAACAACCCAAAGCTCCAATGTACACCACAGTATGTATGAGTACCCTCTTGTATATGATTTCATGAAACTATAACATCATGTGACATCAGGTATCATGTATGCATCATTGTAGCCAATACTCCACTAAAATCAAATGAGCATGTATCTCAAGGTGTCTCCATATCGGTCATATATTTTTCCACGCAATCCATTGATCCATATACCCCCATGTTGGTTGGACTAAACGATATGTGCTCAAATACCTCGTTCATGGCTAAGCCTCTATTCCACATAGGAAGCTCAGGATCCTCAAAATGAAACACAAGCATTTGGTCACAACCCTCCATGTCAAATATTTCCTTAAACCCCTGCAACTTTGAATGCTCCTCGGGTGGAAATGTCACGAGACGTTCCTCCCTCAAAACACACATGTCACTAACATACTCATGTGTTCTGGATTCCATCGAAGGCTGGGTCCTTATTGTGGATGATGAAGAATATGGAAAACCCAACTCTACACCAAACCCATCATAATCATCATAAGTGCAATTAGTGCACCCATCATAAGCATTAGTGTCATCATCCTCATAAGACAGTTCTAATGATGGAAGGACGACTATGGTTTTGTCAACTTCATTGCACACATCCTCAACCTGAGTAGATGCGTTCACTTCCAAGAAGTCATCCTAGGTTTATGTCAAGCATCCCTCATGAGATGAGGTATCCTTGTCACCAATCCTTTCATATTTGAACCCCTCCTCTTTATTCCCCACCAATAAGTAAGGCTCCAACCATTCAGGGTGCTCTAACAATGTTGTTAGATTCTTTTGATATTCCTAAGAAGATTGTAACAGGTTTATTAAGTGTTCCTAAGTTGTCTTCATCTTTTTTGACCCATGTATGTACAATATTAAATAACTTCTCATCGATTTTTCCCTTGGCATGATGCATAGCTCTGATACACTGTAAAGTCCCTAACCAAATTCGAGTGTGAATTGTTCACCTCTTTGAGTTTGGTTGGAGACTTGTGTTAGTTTTTCAACATTCAAGCTAGCATTATGTTAGGATCTTTAATTGAGAGAACACCAAGTACAGCAATCAAACACAAGAGACAATGAACAAATTGTTTTTCCTTAGGGAAACCATAAATGGAGAAAACCCCGCAACTTCCTCAGACATAGAATCAGCACAAAGGTAAAACCACAAAATAGTAAGATGCACTCCCAACAGTAGTAACCTTCTTCTTCACTAGCCCCAGTGTCTTCTCCTTCCTCAACTATGTGCTACACTTGAGTGTGTAAGTGATGTGTGCTAAATAGAGAGTCCAACTCTCTATTTATACTAATCCCGGCATGACTAAAACCGTACTAGGGCCGACCTCTACTAGGAGAGTCTAATAACCCTAGTGCCCCGGAACTGCGGGGACTTTAACCCTTAGACAATCGAAGGGTTACCCACAATGACTTGACATGACTTGTTTATATTATTGATTCTCCCAATCGGAACATTGGGGCATGACATAACATGATAACATCCTGGAATAAACATCAGGTTACAATAGATAAGAAATACAAGTGAAATACATTATGAAGTTACAATTACATCAACACTCCCTCTTAACTAGGAAGGTATTCTCTCGACACAATTTTCATCACTGGTCTTCTTCTCTGTATCAACTGGATCATCTCGTCATCTACATTTTCAAGTCTTCTTTGTCTTCAAGTCACCTTTCATTTGGATCTGGATCATCACTCGATTTAGATCATCGTCACTGGATCATACTCGATCTGGAACATCGTCACTGGATCATACTTGATCTGGAACATCGTCAGCAGATCATCATCACTGGACTAGATTTGGATCATCACTCGATCTGGATCATCACCGCTGGATCTGGATCATCACTTGATTTGGATCATCATTGCTGGATCTGGATCATCACTCGATCTAGATCTCTCGGAGTCATCATAACTAGATCTAGATCATAGCTCGATATGGATATTCTCTGGTTATCATCATATGGGATATCTCATGATTCTTATCATCACAAGAAGTTATACAGAGCCATCCTTCTTTCATGCTGGGTGTATGCCTACCTCCTCGTAGGTCTTTGGTAGCCCTTATATCTGTCCTACTCATGAGAATGGCGGTAGCCCTTACATCTGACCTACTCGTCAGAATGGCCAGCACTCACATCTGACATGGAAGGAACCTAATCCTTTAGCCATGACAGAATGGCACTGCCCTTACATCTGACCTGCTTATCAGAATGGCAGTAGCCCTTACATCTGACCTACTCGTCAGAATGGCCAACTCTCACATATGACATGGAAGGAACCTAATCCTTTAGCCATGAACAGAATGGCACTACCCTTACATCTGACCTACTCGTCAGAATGGCGGTAGCCCTCACATCTGACCTACTCATCAGAATGGCTAGCTCTCACATCTATCATGGGAGGAACTTAATCCTTTAGCCATGAACATAATGGCACTTCCCTTACATCTGACCTACTCGTCAGAATGGCGGTAGCCCTTACATCTGACCTACTCGTCAGAATGGCTAGCTCTCAGATCTGTCATGGGAGGAACTTAATCCTTTAGCCATGAATAGAATGGAATTGCCCTTACATCTGACCTACTCGTCAGAATGGCGGTAGCCCTTACATCTGACCTACTTTTCAGAATGGCTAGCTCTCACATCTATCATGGGAGGAACTTGATCCTTTAGCCATGAACAGAATGGCATTGCCCTTACATCTGACCTACTCGTCAGAATGGCAGTAGCTCTTATATCTGACTTGGGAGGAATTTAATCCTTTATCCATGAACAGAATGGCTCATCCATTATATATGACCTGCTCGTCAAAATGGCTATGAATCTCAGTACTCATATCTGTCAAGGAAGGAACCAATCCTCTCACCATGACAGAATGGCTCAGCCCTTATATCTAACCTGCTCGTCAGACTGGCTATAGGACTCATCACTTTCCCTTGGAGGAAACCTGTATCTGGAGAACACCAAGCTTCTCCCTGAAGTACTTGGACTTCACCCTATCTAATGGCTTTGTCAACACATCAGCTATATTGTAAGTCGAAGAAAGCTGTGTTGCACGAATTTGAGATTCGACGTTTCGACCCCTTCTCTGGGATCATCATTAGGAGACGTACGAAGCTTTGGAAGTTTTTAAGGGAGAAAGGAAGGTAATAAATACCAGTTTACGGAGTTAGGTCTAAGAAGTTTTATGGAGTCGGTTAGTGAAAGATGAAAATTTTATTTTATTCTTTTATTTTTTTTATTTTTATTTTTTAAAAATGTTATGCCAAGAGTTATAAATTTTTTGTCTTTAAATTTAAATTTAAAGTTTCTTATTTATTTTTCTTTTAAATTATTAGACCTAAAGGTGAAGAGTTTTTTAGTTCTTTTTAAAAACCTTAGGATGTTTCTCACAATTTTAAAATTACAAAGTCTTATGGAGAGTTTTTTTAAATTTTTTTAAAACTATTTAAATAAATAGGTCTAGTATTTTAACATAAAAACATTTTAAAATTTAAAAAGTTTTTATTTAGAAAACTAGACTTATGTCATTTATCTCTTTCTTATTTGTTTTAAAATTTTTTGAGAGCCTTTATGTTTCTACTTTAAAACAATTTTTTTTTTTGTTTGCACAAGCCTCATATATAAAAATTTTATTAAAATTATTATTAAAGTTTCTTATTAGCAAAATTATTAATTTTAAAAATAATTATTAGATTTTTAAAAGGTTTCTTAAAATATTTTAAAATTTTTAAAATTTTTTAGAATTTTTAAAATTTTCTATAAAGGTTTTAAGGAGGAGGCAAAGGGTTAATTTAGTTTCAAGTTATAAAACTTTTTATGTACCAAGTAAGACTAAAGGTTTTAAATTTTTTTAAGAGGGGAGAGTATTAAAGCTAAAGAAGGACAAACTAACAGAGGTGAAGGGAGCTAACGTTTAGATAGAGACCAAAACCAACTCATCAAACACTAGGTGAGAGATGATGGGGGTTTTCTAGTTGAAGGGAGTGTAGGAGAGGTTTCCAGGAATCACTTAGTTTTGCACTATCGTCCCTATTAAGGCAGTTGTGGCTTAAGTTGATTTCAATTTTCTCCCTGATTTTTTGTTTTACCAGGTTGTCTTCTCTAGCTAAGACTTTAGCGTTCTCCAAACATATATGGTGACCTGTTAAGTGTGAATGTTCAACAAGGGCTGATTTCTTATGTTTGTCATGTCTAAGGTCAGCTCTATGTTCCTTGAATCTTGTTTCCATGGAGCGCCCAGTTTCCCCTATGTAAAGTTTCTCACAAGAGCAAGGGATGGAGTACACGCCTTTGTAAGTTTTCGGAGTACACGCCTTGGAGTACATCAGCTATATGTTCCTCTGTCGCAACATACTGGAGCTTCACTGCTCCCCTCTGCACCATATCCCTGATATAGTGATACTTGATCTCGATGTGCTTTGACTTGTCATGGAACACTGAACTCTCTGACAACTTCACGCAACTCTACTTGTCACAATGTATACAAGTAGCATCCATTTGGAGATCAAATAAATTGGATAGTAGCTTTCGTATCCATACTACCTCACAACTAGCTGAACAAGCTGCGACATACTCTGCTTTAGCTGTACTTAGTGCCACACAGGATTGCTTCCTGCTAAACCAAGAGATCACACTTGATCCCATACTGAAGCAACACCCTGAAGTGATCTTCCTATCGATGGCACTGCCTACCTAGTTTGAATCAACATAACCCTACAGGTTAATTTTCTGATTCTCATCGTACTTGAGGCCATAATCAACTATACCCCACAGGTACCTTAGAATATGCTTTGCAGCAATCAAGTGAACACTTCTCGGATCTGTCAAGAACTAGCTCAAGGTGTTCACAACAGAGCAAATGTCTAGTCTCCTATTCATTAGATACATCAAGGACCCAATCATCTAATGATACATCATAGCATCAACCGACTCTGATGAAGCATCACTCAATAGCTTTAGGTTCGATGCCATAGGTGTGGCCATAGCCTTGCAGTCCATCATCCCAAACCTCTTTAGGATCTCTACTGCATACTTCCCTTGTCTAAGAAAGATTCCATCTGTACTCTGCCACACCTCCATACCTAGAAAATAATGCATCATACCCAAGTCCTTCATCTCGAACTCGGCAACAAGCTTTCTCTTTGTATCAGTCATCAACCCATCCATACCTGTCACAAATAGATCATCTACATATAGTAGAAGTATCACTGGGTTGCCATCTTCAACCTTGTAGTAAAGGTTGGAATCTGCTTTACTCTTGGTAAATCCCAAACTGGATAGAAAGCTATCAATTCTGCCGTACCATGTCCTGGGTGCCTATTTCAAGCCATACAGGTATTTCTTCAATCTGCACACATGAAACTCCTTTTCATGTGTCTCAAAACCGAGTGGTTGTTCCACATATCCTTCCTCTTCTACTACACCATTCAAGAAAGCAGTCTTGACATCCATCTGGTGTATCTTCCATTTCATTACTGCAGCTAGAGCAAGTACTGTTCTAATGGAAGTGTATATGGCTACAGGTGCAAAGGTTTCTTCATAATCTATTCCTTCTTTCTGAGAGAAACCCCGAGCCAGAAATCTTGCCTTATATTTTTCAATGCTACCATCTGCAGCATGCTTGATTTTGTAGATCCATTTGGAAGTTACAACTAACTTCCCTTTTGGTCTTGGCACAACATCCCGAACATCATTATTCATGATCAATTGGTATTCTTCGATCATAGCATCCTTCCATTATTTCCGTTCTGTCGCTTCTTCATAACTGGAAGGTTCTTTGTCAATGAAATCACATAGTAAAGTTACATACCCGGAGTAGGATCTGGTCCTCTTTCTTTCTTTGTGATTCTCTTCTGGAGCCCCATATCTTTCCACACCTTGGATAAGTTCTCGTACCCAAGCAGGTTTCCTCTTATGAGGATTCTTCTCCAGAGGTGGATCTATAGGTCTTTGTGGTTTTTCAAATTCTCGATCTTCTTCTTGAGCTTCTTCATTCATGGTTGTATCATGAACTTTGGGTGCTTCTGCTTCTTCGGATTCTTCAGCAGGTTTCTTTTTGGATTTGTTGTATGCTGTATCTTCATCAAATGTCACATCCCTGCTGATGTCAATCTTCTTGAATCCTAGGAAGTATATTGTGTAAGCCTTCGAGCTTTCAGAGTATCCCACAAATATACCTTTCTTTCCTGAAAGATCTAATTTATTCCTCTTTTCTTTTGGAATGTGAATGTACACTAGATAGCCGAATATTTTGAGATGGATGACTTTTGGTTTCTTGCTAGAGAAGATTTCTTCAAGAGTCTTGTTCTTGAGTAATCTATGTGGAGTATGGTTCTATACATACACTACTGTTCGAGCAGCTTCCGCCCAAAGGTGCATAGGAAGGTCTTGATCATGAAGGATTGCTCTTGCAGCTTACATGATAGTTCTATTCTTCCTTTCTTCAATTCCATTATGCTGTGGATTATAAGGAGTGGACAACTCCCTCTGAATCCTTGATTCTTTGCATAGCTCTTTGAATTCATTTGAAGTGAATTCTTCACCATTATCTAATCAAAAAATCTTGATCTTCTTTTCAGTATGGTTCTCGATCAAGGCTTTGAATTCCTTGAACTTGTTGAATACTTCGTTGTTGTTCTTCATGAAGTAAACCCATGTCTTCCTAGAAAAATCATCAATAAAAGAAACATAATATGCATACCTGCTTAGTGAGTTTGATGACATAGGAACGCATACATCGGAGTGGATGATTTCCAAGATTCCTTTTGCTTCGCTCTCGCTACTTGGAAATGTCTTCTTTGTATTCTTTCCTTTCACACATCCTTTGCACACTTGATCATGTTTTGCTTGGATTTCTGGAAGACCTTCAACAAATTTTCTTGCAATCGGTAGTGATTTGTAATGCACATGTGCAAGCCTTCTATGCCAAAGTTCACTTGGCTCTACTGTGTCATGGACCAAGGCTTGTTCTAGATGGCCCTTCAATTTGTACAATCCTCCTTCTTGTTCTCCAATCATCACTGCATCATCGATAGTCTTTCCTTTTGGTCACATGATGACTTGACCATCTATGAATGCAACCCGCATTCCTTTTGCATCTAATGCTGATATGGATAGGAGGTTCTTCTTGAGTCCTGGCACAAACAATACTTCCTTCATTGTTAGAGACTTTGCAGAGTCTAGTTTATAGGAAGATTCCCCACTACCTTTTATTGGATATTGGTAGTCATCTCCTAGCTTTACCTTGTGAGGTGATTCATGTTCTGATAGTCTTACAAAGGATTCCTTGAATCCTGTCATATGTTTGGAAGCCCCACTGTCGATGAGCCAATCATCACATCCATGAGTAATGTTTCCCATGAGAGTAGAAATCAAAACATATTCATCCTCGCTTGAAGAATCTTCACTTTCATATCTAGTTCTCTTCTTGGATGGTTCATCATCCTCTGCAGTATGAGCATGATGTCTTCTTTGTTGGATTTAGTTTCTTAGGATAGTTCTTTTCATAATGTCCTTCTTCATCACATGTATAAAATATGACTCTAGATAAATCCTTTTTGTGATAGGACTTACCTCTCTGGAAATGAGATCTTCTTTTGGATGTCTTGGAGTGAGACTTGGAATGTACCATGAGAGCCTGATATTTACTTCCCATCTTCTCTTCTCAAGCTGCTATTCAAGCTTCTTCTTGAGAAAACTCTTCCCATAGTTTGCTGAACTTGAATAACTTCTTTCTAGCATATATTCCTTGGATGAAAGAATCCCATGACCTAGGGAGGCCATTCAAAGTAGTCATCACAATCTCTGCATTTTCCACTTCTTCATCAATAGCTTCTAGTTGTTCCTTGATCTGAGAAACTCTTGTGAAGTAATACTGGATTGTTTCTACATTCTGCATCTTCACATTCTTCAACTGGTTTCTCACAGTCATCTTCCAGTTTATGTTCTTCCCTTCAAACAATTTGGTTAGGGCATCAAACATAGCTTTAGGTGTCTTTAGGGAGGACACCTATGGTATGAGATGATCCTTGATAGAATCAGCAATGATTCTCTTTGCCATAACCAACTTCTTCTTATGCAAGGCCTTAGCCTCATCTCCCTCTGGAACTGGAACCTCCTCATGGATGTAGGAGTCTAACTCATTCTCTTCCAGGACCAGGGAGATCCTATACTTCCAAGCTCAGAAGTTATCAGCTCCCTCAATATTTTCATCAAGCTTCATATGATGAGACATCTTAACTGAGAACCTCAAATGGAAATACAAAATATTTTAGATATTACCAGGTCAAGATGTCGAATCTGAAACTTGAGCTGAAATCCTGCAGAGCTGGTTCAGGAGCAAATCAGGGTTTTGCTTTTTCGGAGTTCTGTCCAAACAAATGCCTTGAAATTTATCCCTAACTTCGATTTTGGGGAGGAGATCAATCCAGGCCTAGGCTCATTGAAAAATTCCTCCTCTGTGAAAAGCCCTAATTTCTAGCAGCAGTGACAGGTCCAAAACTGAAAAACATCAGAATTGGATTCTACTTCGACAGAAAGATGCACCCTAAGGAGGAGAGTTATTCCACCTTACTTTTGCTGAAAATATATGGAGAGAGATCCACAAAGTACGAAGCCCTATTTTCCGCAGCTTCACAGTGTCTTCTTCTCAGGTTAGCTCTGACACCATGTTAGTTTTTCAACATTCAAGCTAGCATTATGTTAGTATCTTTAACTGAGAGAACAACAAGTATAGCAATCAAACATAAGAGACAATGAACACAGTGTTTTTCCTCAGGGAAACCATAAATGGAGAAAACCCTGCAACTTCCTCAGAGAGAGAATCAACACAAAGTTAAAACCACAAAACAGTAAGATGCACTCTTGACAGTAGTAACCTTCTTCTTCACTAGCCCCAGTGTCTTCTCCTTCCTCAACTATGCACTACACTTGAGTGTGTGAGTGATGTTTGCTAAATAGAGAGTCCAACTCTCTATTTATACTAATAGCGGCATGACTGAAACCCTACTAGGGCCGACCTCTACTAAGAGAGTCTAATAACCCTAGTGCCCCGGAACTGCGGGGACTTTAACCCTTAGACAATAGGAGGGTTACCCACAATGAATTGACATGACTTGTTTATATTATTGATTCTCCCGATCGGAACATCGGGGCATGACATAACATGATAACATCCCGGAATAAACATCGGGTTACAATAGATAAGAAATACAAGTGAAATACATTCCAAAGTTACAATTACATCAACAACTTGGATCAAATGTGTGTGAGATATTAGCAACATTGTTGAATATTACAAATTTGTCCCCAATCCTTTTCTAATGATAGGTTGGGACTGAACCTTTAGTCTATATGCTCCACAGGTTATTATTGTAGTTGGTTGTTAGGTAGTTTGGCTTGAACACACTATAAATGGAGGTTTATAAAAGAACCAAAATAGTATCATTAAGTTGGGCAATTTTTGTTCTTATGTTGAAGTAGGATTTGCATTAAAGACTTAAAAATCATTATTCAACCACACATTGAAAACTTCCATAAGTAGGATTTGCATTAAAGACTTAAAAATAATTATTCAACCACACATTGAAAAATTCCATAAGTCTGCTTGAATGTAGCCTGGTGTTTGGAAATTAGTTTCACATTAAGAAGTTTTTCAGTACTCCCATTAGTAAATGTGAATAAGGAATAGTAATAAAACAATGCTTTATATGGTACTAAAAATCACATATTCATCCATGTGCATAAATATAACACTGAAAATTTAGTTAAAGCTTAACAACATTTATAAATATTAATAATATCATATTTACAATTCATGGTGGAAAATGAAAATTGATAACAATCAAGAAATTGGGATCAGGAGGATGATGGGTTGTCCATAGTAACTTATGCTTCAATTGTTGCAACCACATCGATTTTGTCTCCTTTCTCACTCAATTTGTTTTTCCCATCATAATGCTTTAATTTCTCTCTAAGTGTTTTCAAAGACCTTCCCCTAATAATCTCCAATTCTGATAATTTCTTCTATAATTCCTCGAGGGACTTTTATTGAATTTTTGAGTCATTATTGAACCCTCCATGAGACTTCCTTTGAACACTTTCATGATGATATGGTACCATCGTGGAGTGCATTAGATGTCCGATTGATGGGATGCTTGGTAGTGGAGTGGCACTGTTGGGTCCTATGAGCTAAGGGTTGTTCGTGGATCTCTAACCCCAATGGTTGACTCTAGGAGTCAGTGTAGTTTTGCTACACCATACCACACATTCTTAGAGTTGCATCTCTAATTTTTATTGTCCGGCAGTAGTGATATATTCAACAATGTTAAATTTTAGCTAGTGGGATTGCATAATTCAAAATCCATGCTCCTTGTCATGCATCAGTGGTGCAATTACTTATATTACCACTCGGGGATCCAAATGTATTGTAGATGCAATGGGATTCTCTCCTTGTGGTGGTGCCATGAATAGAATTGTGAGAATTGAAATTTGAGTTGGATCCTTTGGCGCATTGTCCATTTATTGGTCCTCATCTTTCTCCCTTTCTTCTCCTTTATGTTCCTCCTCCCATTTGTCCTATCCTTGGTCCTTCTCTTTTTTTTCCTATTGTAAAGGTTATCCTCATCCATGTCATTGTTTGTATCCATCATCTGTGATTCTTGGTTTGTGCTAGGTCATGAAGTACATGCTAAATGTTGGTGTTGTTCTCAGTCTCAGACTCCTTCTTGATCTCCTTTTTGAGCCTCTCTATCTATAGGTTGTTGACCTTCAATGACCTCATGTTGTTCATATGTGATGAGGACACTTCCAATTTCAATAAAAAATATCGAGAGGTCGAACCCACCATGCTTTCAACATCAAAGGTTACAAATCCAAACCAAGTGGGCAGGATAAGCTATAAAACATGGAAGAAACCATCAAGCAATTTCAAGAATCTTAGATTGGTTCTTACGAATTGAAATAGAACAAAAGCAACAACAACCCGAAAGTAAGAAATGAAGTTGGGGTTGGAATTACAAGAGTTCAAAGAAGCCATGATGGGAATAAGTAGTGGTAGTGAAGGTCTAGATACAATGAATCTACATAATGATTATCTATGGTTTTTTCCCAACATATATGGAATGATTATCTATGATTTCCTCCCAACAAGAATCAAAATGAATCAACTATCGCCATTACCATAAGCTTCATTTAATGGAATATAGATTAACTATCAACTACCACCTTAGCTAAATTCTAGCTTCATTTAGTGGAATATTAATGAGACTTGTCACTAACATTCAATCCATATAGCTTTATTTAATGAAATAAAAATTAACTATCAACCACCACCTTAGATAACTTCATTTATTTGAATAGGCTACTGTCTTAGGAAGGAGACATAGGATGAAGGACTAGTGGAGATTTCTGGTGGAGGATGGTTTGACGGAAGATGGTGGAGGGAAAAAGGGGAGGCGAGCAAGCCTCCATGAATCCTGACTCAAAATATTTGAAAATTGGCGATATGCCAATAGATATAGACCATGGCCATAATCAACCAAGGGGATCAAGGGTAAGGAAACAAGGGAAGTGCATGCCAAAAGTAGCCCTGATTCCATCAATGACATTATGATCCTTGAATATCAGGGAGCGGATCCAGTATATGTTAGATCTTGCATTGATAGGGAATTTCGTGGGTATGCAACCCTCGAAAAAGGCCCTATTTGGGTGGATCAACTCAACTTGGAAACCTAAGGGTCATTACGATCTCCATATGGGTTCCAAAGGGTTCTTTACCATCTCTTTCATCCGTTTGAAGGATAGGAATCGAGTTTTCGATGGAGGCCCTTACTTATATTATTTGATAGGCCTTTTTTGAGACCATGGAAAGAGAAGTTCTGTATGGAGAAGGAAGATATGAGAATAACCCCAGTATGGATTACGTTGTATTCCATTCCTGGTGAGTATTGGGATCCATAAATTTTGGAGGATTTGGGGAATTGTTTGGGAAAATTTATTAAGATCTCATAACAAAAAATGATCGAATGCTATACGACCTATGCGAGGATTTGTGTTTTTATGGATCTATCCAAAGAGGTACCAGAAACAATATGAATTTCATGGGAGGATGAATATTGGATGTAAACCCTCGACTATGAACATATACCTTTTCGGTGCCAAAGATGTCATGAATACAACCATTTATTTAGGGATTTTCCAAGGAACAACGCAAATACAAATTAGGAGCAACATGAACAATGGCTTACAAGAGTCCCATCACAGAAAATACGAAGTAAAAAAAAATACAACTAGGAGGTGCAGAAGGAGGTAGCGATCTCAAACAAGTTTGAGGCTCTGGAAGATCATAAGGCAGAAAACCTGGAATAGTTTATGATGGCAAATCGGGGTACATTACCCCAAGCGGGGAAACTCCATTCCGATTCTGTGATAAAAGAGGAAGCAGAGGAAGCTAAGGGGTGAGAAGGGGCCAGATCTAACTCAGGGGATGAGGCTAAGGATATGGACATAGGCGATATAGATCTGGAAGAAATTGAATAGGCTTGTGCGGATAAAGGGAAAGGTTACATCTTGTAGGAACAAGTAATCTTATTAAAAGAATCAATCATCAAGGCTCGTTTGTTGAACCAACTTAGGATCAGTTCTGGATCTCATAAGGAAACACAACAGAAATTTGAGGAACCATCTAAGAAGACAAGAAGGAAGACAAATAAACACAGGGCTGCAGAAGCAGGCAAGCGGTTGGTAGAGTAATCTCAATACCCTACCATTAAAGCTTCACTAGGTTTGTAAGTTTCCCCAATGAAGATTTTGTCATTGAGTATCAGGGGATTAAATAGCTCTCGGAAAATTAAGATACTAAATAAAAATATCAAGAAGAAAAAGCTGGCCATAGTATTTCTACATGAGACAAAGTGTTTGGCAACTCAAATCCAAGACCTGAGTAGGAAAATCTAGACGAGAAGTGAATGGATGGGGTTGGATGCAAGAGGGTATTCTAGAGGCTTAGGAATACTTTGGGACCCTACTTGGGTGAGTTTGGAAGGATTCCAAGGGAATTGATACTATATATCGGCTGAGTTCAAGGTGGAAGGTTTTCCAAATCCAGGGGTAGTGACAAATGTCTGTGGACCCCATAATGTAGGGAAAAAGATGGAATTCCTCCAATCCCTCAAAAGACTTAGGGAAGGAATGGATGATTTCCATTGGGTGGTAGGAGGAGATTTCAATCTCATCACCTCTTTGGAGGAACACAAGGGGGGAATGCGTAGGATGGAGGAGGAATGTGAAACCTTCATAGAAACCATTGAGGAACTGGGCCTTGTGAAAATCATTCCTGGGGAAGATTGGTTCACTTGGAACAATAAGAGAATGGGGGATAGACACATTGCACTCATAGTGTACCTATTTGTGGTTACAGAATCCATCATAGAACTGGGGAGTGAGATCCATTGTGAAACAATTCCTAGTATGGTTTCAAACCATTCGCTAGTTGAACTAATGTGGAGTGGTATGGGTTCCCAATTTAAAAAACCTTTCAGGTTTGAACAGTTTTGGATGGAGCACTCATATTTTGATGAGAAAATCAAGATGTGGTGGGAAGATTTGAGTGAAGGAGAGGAACCAAGTATGCACAAATTCCAACAGAAATTGAAGGACCTAAAAGCTAAGATAAAAAAGTGGAATAACGAAGAATTTGGTAATATCTTCTCAGACAAAAAACTTTCTGGAAAGCCTCCTTCAAGAGATCCAATCCATTGGGAAAAATGAAGGATATCCCATGGAATCAAAAATGGAGGAACTTAGCCTCCACTCTAATATAGAGGAACGAGAAAAACAAGAACAAATTCTATGGCGTCAAAAATCCCGGAATCAATGGTTGAAGGAAGGAGAGAGAAACACAAATTTTTTTCACCATTTGATTATCCAGAACATAATTCAAAATAAGATTTTTGTGCTCAAGAATGCAAGGGGATAACGAGTGGAGATCAGAGATGAAATCAAAACCACTCTGAATCAACACTTCTTGGATATTATGAGTGATCCAAGGCAGAATAGACATGAAGATAGAGAGAAAATAACACGATTCATCCCTCCCCTGGTTACTAATGGGAAGAATGAGCTTTTGTTGAAATTAATAACTCTCAATGAGTTGGAGGAAGTAGTCTTCCAGATCATAGAAGAAAATTCCCCCAACCTAGATGGTTTCACAGTGAACTTCTTCCATTGTTTTTGGGAGATGGTTAAGATGGATGTGTGGTAGACAGTGGGGGATTCTAGGGTTTACAAGAGAATTTAGTTGGCTCTCAATGCAACCTTTCTCACCCTGATCCTCAAAAGTGAAGGTGTGGACTCCCCATACTAATTTAGGCCTATAAGCCTTTGTAATGTCATATGAAAAATTGTAACGAAGGTAATAGAAAACCGCCCGAAACCTCTCTTTCCGGGTCTAATCTCCCTTGAGCAGTCGGGTTTTGTTGAAGGTAGGCAGATAATAGATGGAATTATCCTAGTTCACGAGATGTTGCACTCCATCAAAGTTAGGAACCTTCCCAGTATGATGGCGAAATTGGATATTGCTAAGGCCTACAACAAACTAAATTGGCAGTTCATCCGCAAAATGCTGGAAGTCTTTGGATTTAGTTTGTAGTGGATTGAATGGATTATGAATTTGGTTTCCTCTGCTTTTTTCTCCATTCTTCTGAATGGTGTGCCTTCTGGGATCATTAAATCCATTTGAGGCCTAAGACAAGGTGATCCCTTGTCCTCGTTTTTGTTCTTTCTCATGGAGGAGTGTTTAGGAAGATCAATTGCGGCTTTAAGGGATAATAATGGAATCAGAGGGCTGAGCCTAAACCCTTGGGTACGTAAAAAAACACATGAACAGTTTGTTGATGACACCATGTTGATGGGACATCCCTCAGTCCAAGAAGCTGGGCATTTCAAATAATGTATGGATGAATTTGGTAGAGCGTCGGGCTTAAAGATCAATGAGTAGAAATCCCAAGTCTTGTTTTTTAACACACCCAGGATTACTAGAAGGAACATTTGTCGGATGCTGGGGTTTAAGGAGAGCTTCCTTCCATCCAAATATCTAGGGACCCCTCTAATAACTTAAATGGCTAAGAAGGGTTACTGAACATATCTTCTGGCCAATATGAAAAAGCATCTAACGAATTGGACCCTGAGACCTCTAAATTTGGCAGGTCGTCTGGTCCTTGTAAAGTCTGTCCTATAGGAGATGTTGACATACCTCTTCTTTATGATGATGGCCCCTAAATCCATCCTGAAGGATGTCAGAAATTTCCAATGGAAATGTTTGTGGAGCGGAGCCTAGGAACACTGAAAGTGGGCTCTGGTAAAATGGGAAACAAACTGCTCTCCAAAAAACTAGGGTAGTCTTGGGTTTGGAGACCTCGAAAGTGATAATTTGGTAAGTGGGGAAAATCTATGGTGGAGATGGGTCTCCCATTCTCTGGAGCCTTGGGATAAATTATGGAACTCTAACTAAGTATTAGGTTGGGATAAACAATACCTCATAAGATTCTCTGAGGACATCCCTAGGTCCCACATTTGGCGTATGGCTTGGAAGGGGAGAATGCTTGTCTAAGATAATAGTTTCTGGGAGGTAAGGAATGACCAAACGACCAGGATTTGGGAGGACTCTTGACAACAACTTCGTCTGCTGGGTCAAGGAAGAGAGTTTTAACACATCCAGGAGGAATATATGTCCTAGGGTATTATCGATGTTAGGGATATATGGGGTAATCAGGAGGCTAATCATCTGCTCCGAGTGTGGGAAGCAAGGGATTGGTGGGAACGTTTTTCCTAGGAGAGGAAGTGGACTGACTGGAAGAATCCTTTGACAACAGGCATATAATATGGCATGAGGGTGATGATAAACTCTGTTGGGGATATACCTAGAAGGGTTCCTTTACAATGAAGGAAGGTTACAATATCATGATAGGGGCAGACAAGAAATCGAAAGACCAAAAATGGGGAAAACCATGGAAAACAATGCTTTGTCCTAAGATAACTATCTTCTCCCGGATAATGTTAAAAAAGATAATTCTAACAAGCAAAAACTTGAAAAAAATAGGGATAGCTGGCTCGTACTAGTGTTTCCTTTGCGAGCTTGCAGACGATACCATAGAGTATGTCCTTGACACCTGGAAATTTACGTCTTACATCTAGGATTATGGGCTAGAGATATTCCATCATTCTGACCAACTAAGGAAAAACCTGACTGGCTCAATATTGGAATGGTATAACAAACCCTTTCAAAATCAAATCCTCAATCAATTATGGGAAATTCTCCCCCATTTTATTCTTTGGGATGTTTGGAGGGAGAGGAACTCAAGGACCTTCTAGGGGAAATCCCATCCTGAGAGCAGAGTTTGGGGCTAAATCATGTGTAAAATGAAAGAGATTGTTCGCTCGGAGGTATGGGACAACATAGACTGGGAAACAACAGAGAGAGAGGTGCCCATTATGTAGGCTTGGGGACTATTTGGCCCTGTGGATGTAGAGGTTAACAAACTGAACTGAGCTATGAGTCCTCAAAGTGCGGAAAAATGGTTTTGTCCTCTAGAGGGTTTCTTCAAACGATACTTCGATGGGGCTTTGAGAGAGAACCTAGGAATAGCAGGTTATAGCTACATCATTCGCGATTGTAGAGCCAATATGATAGGTTTCAGGTATCATTTTCTTGGCTGGGAAACAAAAAACATGATGAAGTTGAAGGTTTGTTGCAGAAGATGGAAATGGTTATGGAGAAAATATGGACCCCATTAATCATTCAAGGGGACTCCTAATTGATTATCAACATGGTCATGAAACTACACAATGGGTCCCAGAGCGGAAAGTTGGCATAGTCGTAGCGCTTGGAAGGCAGTCTAGAACTTGTCAAGGGACTCCTACCTAATTGTTTGTCTGTCCATTTCCTCCATGTCAAATGTCAAGGTAACAACATGGAGAACTTGTTGGAAAACTTGGGAGTGGAGACCTGCCAAGCTGTCAAGGCGACTGAGTGGGATATGATTACGGATAGGATGAAACGAGACATATGTATGGCTCTAATGATTCATGACATGCAAGGAACTTATGACATAGACAGAACAAGATGTCATGAAAGTCTAGAGGCCATCTGAGCACATGGATGGGGGACACTTAGGACAAACAATGCATGTGATGACCATGCATATCTTAATACACCTTCGAATTGTCATTAATAACCTCTCCCACCGATAGTTCAAAGTATGTACATACATGAAAGGTGGAAAAAGGAAATTTGAATGTTGGTGTGGTAATATCCCTTTTAGGACTACAAATCGGATGCAGAGTATCATGACCAAGCTTGTGGTCATGGTGATACTGAGAAATAAACTACTATTTAGCAGTGTGAATGGTAACAGGAAGAACTATGAGCATAGTTTGAAGAGGTTTCCTCCTCCTATTCACATAAAGAAGTGGGTGGTTCTGTATTTGCAAGGTGATATCTACATGGAAGGAAGAAAAGGCCAGGGAAGCGCCTTCTAACCCAGGAGGAAGGATCAAGGAAAGCCACTAGATCTTAACAAAAGACTCTATGGGAATCAAGGAGGTTTGATTTAGAACTCCCGTAAGACATCCAACAACGCATTATTGAGATTGCATGCAGAATGTCGAAATGCTGAGGAGTGGATCCTTGACCCTGACCAGACAGTGGGTAGGGTGAGTCTCTATGAGAAAATGGTTGCTCTCTTTTTGGTAATGAAAAACATCGTGGGGATGTTGGCATGGGACAAGCAAGGGGAGGTCCCAAAGGACACGCACCAGGCTCAATGCTAGACATCTATTTCAAAGGATATTCGGTGTTTGAACTTCGAAGTTGACTTCCTCATTACCTAGTTGGGATTCCAGGTCTCAGACGGGCCTTCTCCAATGAATTCTCCGAAGACCGGTGTGGTTAGCTCAAGCCACGGTCGGATGTCGAATATCTCGTATATGCTGCTTTGATGGCATGTGATGTTTTTGTTCGGTCCCTCCTGTGGGGAAAGGATGTTATCTCATGTTAATGGTTTAAGTGTGGTAGGTGTTTTATCTAAGTCTGTAGTCATTTGTGCTATGATTTTCCTGGAAGGTTTTAGTTAGCTTTGCTGGAGGAATTTTGAACCTATGTATGCAATTTCAGTCTCTGTAGCCACTTATGTTTTGTGGAAAGGATGTTTGGACCAGAACGTTTAGAGACAGCAGGTTAGGAGGTAACAAAGTAGTGGTTTGATTAAGAGAAAATCTCTTTGGTTGTAACTATTCTTTTGATATTAATATAAAGTCTCGCTCTCTTACTTACCAAAAAAAACCTTCATTTATTGGAATAAAAATGAAGTTTTGTCAATAACATTCTATACATATTATGCTGTCAATTGATTAGAAAGAGAGAAAATATAATTTTAATTTAAAAATCAAAATATTACCTGTAGCTAAACTATGCTCATTAAAAATCAAAACATATCCTAAAACTAAACTTTGAAGAAACTTCTAAACTTTAGTGCATTAATCAACTCTGGTCTTGGTTAAAAATCAGAACATACCCTAAAGCTAAACTTTGAAGAAAGTTATAAATTTCAGTGCATTAATCAATTCAGCTTAAATTAATTTAAAAAACATAAAAATTGAGAAAAAATGTTACAATAGTTCCATTAGCTTTTGGCAGGGACTAATAAGTATGTAGTTTTTCAAGCTCCCTTTCCTTACCTCTTGAATTTCCCTCTCGATTTTTTTTACCATGAGAACAACAATATTCCAAGGGTATATCCAATAACTTGCAAGCTAGATATACCAGAACTTGTTACTCAACAGGGGCCGAGACGTTTGGGAGTCCACTAGAGTGAGCCTTTATCCTAGGGGTCGCCTACCATTTGAGCCTTGTCACAACGAGCAAATGAGCAACCGTACCCCCACTGGTTTTGAACATATGACCTACATGGAAATAACACATATTCTTAACCATTAATCCTATTCAGATGCTTTTGAAGTATCCAACATTCTAATCAATTATAATGGATATAATTTTAAGGTTTTGAACCTGTTAGACCAATAGGATTACATGAATATTTATTCTCAAATTGTTTGGTCACCGAAATGTTGCTTTCATCTAAATGCCCGAGCTTAAAAAACATGTATGTTCTGTCCATCCAACAGACCAACACCGAAGTCAACGGCGAAGTCAACCATTGACTTCACTGTTGGTCCATTGGATGGACCGAACGTACATGTTTGTTAAGGATGGCCCATCATCTAAACTAGTTCCAATGATATGAAGATAAAAATGTGTCCTATATGAACCAATGTTATGAGGCCATGTGACATGTATCGGATGATCCACATCATCGAGGTGACATGGTTCAATCAGAAAACGACACATGGACTACCATGTCATTAAAAATTCAACAAATATTTCCTTGTTCCTTTGGTTGTAAGAATTATTGTGCTTTCATAATATTTAAGTTCCGCGGACACTGATATATTTTGGCTCATTTCCATGTTCTTTCTTTCAAGTCTTGGCGCCTAGAATCCTATGCCTGAACAAAAATGGATCCTCAACATTTCTCATTCGTAGACTCCACAACTGTGTTTCGTGTGGATCATGTGGGTCATGGGTGCTCTAGTAAATTCCATGGCAATGGCCCACTGGCAGACGTTATTTCATTGAAAATATGATTGAATGACAACTAGACTTAGGCCATGCATATGACGTTAGTGGGGTGTGACAACTTCACCACCAGATTGCAGTGCTATTTTTCGTCTTATTTGGGATATGCTCATGAAATGAAACTATTTGAAGCCTTGCGTGAACACCGGTTGTATAGTGTTGTCTACAATGATAATAGCGGATGGAATTCAAGCAAAATTCTGCTCAAAAGGAGAAGGGCCAAATCCCTCTTGAGAGAATTCTACACATCTCCCTTAAACACTATTTTGTTTTCTTTTTTTCGATGACAGACCATTCTGAAAGTTGGGTCAATATCGTTTTGTTTGTAATGATAATAATATGGGAGAATTTTTTTTTTAAACTAAGGAAATAATCAAAATTTCTTAAAAGTATATCCAACAGCCTACAAGCCAAATATACCATATTAACTTATGACTTAACAAAGATCAAAATATCTCGAAGCCAAAACCCACCAAAATAAGCATCTATCTCATGGTCACTTACCCTTCCCAAAGATGAGCGAATTCTACAAAATTCGTGTCTAAAGGAAAAAGGCCTGCCGCTCACCAAGGAGAATGGTACCATTCCTATAAATATTATTTCATTTCCTTTTGATGGAAGACAATAGGATATCTAATCGCTCATACAATTACATGCCAGTTACTGAACCGCGTTTCCATGTTGTACACGTGCTCACAGTTTCATGCAGAGATCCAGGGTTTAAGCACATCAATCATAGTATCTACTTACCATCATTAACACTGAACACTAAAATAACACAACTTTAACAAAGACATCCATATGCATTAACCTTGCAATCACCATAAGACTTCACATCATTGAAATTCAGATAGGAAAATCATAGATCACAACACAAAAGAAGACATGAATTTCATTATCAATCTTCGTCTTATATTAACTTCAAAGATTACAAAACATCCGTTGGTCAAAATCCTCAAACCAAAACATATTCATCTGCAGATCACAAATAGATCGCAAAACATATGATGTCAACAATTACCAAAATATCTTCGATTAAATCCCAGACGATCTCTAGATCCTACTTCTAAGTCTATTTAGAATATTGCTCCTTTACAAAATGGTCCACATAAGCCAACTCTCTAACTAACTTGGAAAAAAACTCTAATTACTTGCGACCAAGCTGACCATACTTGTCGGTAACTTCCTCTTGCATAGTGAACTTTTCCACAGGCCCCTAACACAATCTCGTGGATCGTCCTCGAGCCACGTCGGTTGGACATAGATGGTGCATTCAACTTAGCTTTGTAGCTGTTGTGCTCTATCTGAATCTACTCAATTTCTTCTTTGATATTTGTGCTTATCGCTGCGCATTCTTCGACCTCTTGCTCTGTAGGGTGCTCTTCAGATACCTATGCCACTTTAGTTCGTGCATCCCTGGTGCTCCCAAGTCCATCCATATGCTTAATTGCTAGCTGCTCTGCATCCTCCTGGAATTTATCTAACTCAATCGTCCTCCTCTGGTGTCTGTCCCTTGCCTTATTAACTTGTTGTTGCATCTCTTTTAGCTCGACTTCCTTGGTCACCTGCACAATTGGGGGCATCATTCTCAGTGATCCCCTCATCGTTGTTAGCTGTAGCTCTGCCTCATGGAGTTGCACACCTAACTGCTTCAGTTGGTCATCTTGAACCTCTCTCATCCAAAACTATGTCTTTACTTCAGCCAAGGATTTGCCTGCTTTCTCCAACTCTTCTAGTTGTGCTGCTGCCTCCTTTATCTTGCTTCTGCACTCTGGAAGTGTACTTGGTACTGCACATGCTTGCAACTCCTCATTTTCCTTCTTCAATTCAACGACTATTTGTCCTAGTCGCAATACCTCTCTTTTGCAAACATCTCCATAGTAATACCTAGAATTTCTTCACATGCGATGGACATTTCCTTCTCCAATCGCTTCCTGTCATCGACCGCCTTGGTCTTTTCAATCACCTCTACCAATTGCGCCTTATTTATTTGTTCTATATATGCTTGTTCTTGTGCTATCTGCTCTTGTGACTTGACTAATTGATCTTATACCACTGCCTCCCAGTCCTGGATTTATTGATTTGCTGCTGTCTGCAGTCGTGCTAGCGTCTGCATCGGTAGCTTAATGATGTCAAGGACAATCAAGTGAAATTGCTGGATTGCTGTATCAACATATTCATTACTTGTTGTCAGTGCATGCGGCGAAATCTGTACAAGCCACACTCTCTTATTGATGCTTATCTCTGCTAATCTTTACAGTTAATCAGTCTCTGGTAGCTTTTTGAGAATGACATTCGTCAGGGATTGCAACAACCCCTTGACTTGATGAAAGTACCCCATAGAATTCTGCTTCATTTTTTCTTGACACTCATTGGTGTATTGCTTGCTTCTCCTTGTTTGAATTGTATCTTTTTTCTCCCTTCTTCTATTTGCCTCTCCATATTTGAATATATTGGAGTCATGGATGATTCTTCCTCGGACTCCTTTGCTTTGTCTTGTTCAACTGGTATATCCTTTGGCGGTCCTACTTATGTGTCCGACAACTCCGCAATACTGACCGAAATCTTCCACTTTGCCGACCATTCATTTATAATGGCGTCAATCTCCTCATCATTCAACTTGTATTGCATTGTTAACCACCGCTTGTCTACATCATGTCGTGCCTAAATGTATATTCCACGTGGGTCGATTGCAAATCACGCCAGCCTTTGTTACTTGGCTACTACAGTATTAGTGATGCACAGAACCTTCCTTGTCACATTCCGAAGTGCATCCAAATATAAATAAAATTGTACGTTGCAATAAATTTGTCGCTCCTTATTTTCAAGTGCCCATAGGTTTTGGTACCGCGCTCCTCTACATGAGTAGACTACTCATTACAGGAAATTTGGGGTCTAAAATGGGCCTTATAAGAAAACGTGCCAAAATACGTTTTTGTGAGTTGGAATTCAAGAACCAATAGAATTTCAATAAAATAAGTCAACCATAATGGTTGAATTGACATATTTGTCATTAAAAAAAACTACGTTTTTTGTTCGTATTTTTGACATATCTCATTGTGTTTTTACTCAAATTTCGATCGGGAGAGCTCGTTGGATGCGGAATTTGATTCCGCATCCAATGAGTACCCACCCTGCATACTTTTGATGGATCCCGCTGCCCCAAAAACAAGAAATACCTGAAAAAAAAATGATGATGATGTCATCATCACATTTTTTCAGATATTTCATGTTTTTGGGGTAGCGGGGTTCGTCAAAAGTATGTAGTGTGGGTACTCGTTGGATGTGGAATCAAATTCCGCATCCAACGAGCTCTCTCGATCGAAATTTGAGTAAAAGCACAGGGATATTTGTCAAAAATACGAACACAAAAAGTAGTTTTTTTCTTTCTTCCTCCAAAATTAATCAATATTATTTTATTATTTTGACTATTATTTTATTATTTTCCTTAGGAGGGCCATTTTAGACCCCAAAATTCCTCTAATGTCGATGTCCATCCCCTAGTAATGTGTGGGTTCCATCTACCCCACAAGTGCAATCAGTATTAATAACCGTGAATAAGTAAATGGTCTCTTACCTTCCTACGTGAAGATGATGTTTTCCATAACTGATTCAAGTAGAACAGGGACCAGTTCATTTGAACGCCCTCTATGCACTGCTTTGTGCATGAAATCACTGTTGATGTGCATTGGTTTGGTTTGTTTTTGTGCGTGATTTTTACAGCAAGCAGCTTCACTGCGACTCAAACTGCTTTGTCATTGATAGTTTTAATGACATATTCCCGCTTATCCCGAACAATGTCATATTTCTTCTTCAATATTGCACCCAACCTTTTGTCATTGTCTTTTCCCCTGAGCTACTATGATGGATCAAGACCTGCCTTGGGCAAGCCAGTGATCTGCGAGATTAGGTTAACCATGATAGGAACTTTCATATCCAACCATAGATACCCTCTGTGGAAGCATGACAACAACTACTTCACACATGCATTAGCTTCCAACCTGTTTCCAAAATGTGGCATATGGGTGATGGCCAATAGCTCGGACCGCTGCAACCCCATTGCCCATTGGGTCGGTGCTCTAGTGATCGGTCCTCCGACCTTGTGCGCTTTCTTTTCATATGGTTGTTTAGTGCATTATGGATACGTCGGAATGTCATGATCGCTATACTACAACTTGTATAGATGCGAAACAATATTCATGGTAACATGCACACGCTTCGGCGTTGCTAGCATCTTGATGCCAAATATATGGTTCTTGCTGGGACGAGCTTGTTATAACTAGATCTTGTTCTTAGTTTATCTGTTCTTTTTGTCCTAATTTTCAACTGTTGGTTTAAAATGATTTTATATTTTATGTTGATTTTAAGAACTTTTGACAATCAGTAATTTTTGTTGGATTTAATTCTTTTAATGGTTGAATTATTTCATTAATTTAGTTTTAAGGTTTGTCTTTTTGGCTTATTAGTTAATATGTATATTTTTAATCTTTCAAAAAATTACAATAAAAGTTTATTCCAAGTTTGCTTTATAGTCTAACCCTCATTTTTTAGTCCTTTGTCAAATATTTTCATGAGGAGATTCCTATAGCAGCTCTGTTTTTCCTGTTTTTGTCATTATCATTGGGAGAATATTATGAGGTGATGGAAACGAATTCTGGAAAATCAAAAGATGTTTTTTCCACAATATAATCATGCACAAAAGCCTCTCTTAGTTTTGCAACATCTAATATCATTTGAGAGATTAGAATTCATCTTTGTGGCCTATTTTTAGGGTTTGAATTATTTACTAATTTCCTGTTTTAGTCACAAATGTCTAGCACATATTCCGATAAATTGAAGGGGAAGTTTTAAAAACCAAGAGAATTTTTTGTTCATAACATACTCATTTAAAAAAAAACCTCTCTCATTTTGTGCACAGGTGTCCTGGATTGAGAGATATGAAGGGGTCTTTGAGACCCAAATTTTCAGAAATTTGCCAAATTTCCCCAAATACGATTTTCTATTTTTGGGTTAATTTTCTTTAAAGATTTTGAGTTACAATGTAACTAATTGATGTAACTATTGCAAATTTCGACCTAGAAGGTATTTATGGAACTACTTTACCTTTGTAATGATAAAAGGAAGACAAATATACAGTTTTAGGGTGGGATTTTTCACTCAAGGAGACGCTTTTGGAGCTTTGATTTCTCAAGCTACCATTTATAACTCTTATGTAAGTGGATGAATGTTATTGATTATATATAAACTGATAAGCCCTTTCACCTTCCATGCTTTTTCATTTCTGATTTGGTTGATTGCTCAGTCTACAATTTCATTTCCTGTTTAAAGGTTTATTCATGTACATGCTTGTAGCCCGTGGGTGGAATTAGTATTTCGTGTGTAAAGTTTATGGATTATTGGGATGTGTTTGATCCCCAGTTGATCCAAATTGCATGATTAGGTTTTGTATTAGCTTGTGGATGTTTATTTCCTCCTTGCTGATGAAGTTTTTAAAACCAAAACCATAAACCAAAACCCTTAAAACCAATTTTATTTTATTTTTATTTGAGATTGTGTTGGCTTGTTCTTCTAGTAGTCCGAGAACAATTTCTGGCACTAACAGAGCTGATGGTGCATATTCCTTCCATGGCATTATGTATCCTGGAATATCGTTAACTGTCAGTCCTTTTATTGCTGTATATTCCTCTCCTCCCGTCATCAATGGGTCAACTTCTACTTTTGTCGCCCTCATTGTACTACGGGTCCATTTGATCCTTCGTGGCAGAGACTTTGGGTGATTTGCGCCCCTATTCTTCTTTGGAATTCTCGACAATGTCTGTTGGATTTTTTGCCTCTCTTTTATTATAGGTATGCTCTCTATTGGTGATCCTTGTGTGCTACCACTCGAAATAATTTTGGCCATACTGGTCTCTCTCGCTTCCACTCTTGACTGTTCTCTTACACTTTCCTTTGCTCACACTTGCCTTGGTTCACAATCATCACATTAGTTCAAATGATGCACCTCCCACTCGTCGATTCTTATAGCATTGATAGCGCTCCTGCGAATGATTCAGACCATCATAGCCGAATCCCTCAGCGATTGACCAAATATGTTGGCGATTCTTTGAATCCAATGATCCGATTCCTCCATAAATATGTGTCTCATCCATTTGCATAATCTCCCATCTGGTTTAATTGCTACATTTATTATCCGATGTGACCATATCGCACCTTGTTTGGTATTGCCAAGCTCCGTTCTTGCTGCAATTTCTATTTTTTTCTATTTCTGTCGACTATTTCTTGCTAAGATTTTCTTTCAGTTTATTTTCTTGATCCTCTTTCAATTTTTTTTTTGCGCGGCTTCTCAATCATGGTGTCATATCTGGATATCCAGATAGGGATGTATTCGGCTTCCATTTACCAACTTGGGTAGTAATGTGCCGTCTAAATACTATAACTACACTGCATCTCCATTGGTGATGAAATGAATCACATACGGTCCTAACCAATGTGTTTGTAGCTTACTAGAATGCTTTGGGAACTTGTTGTCGTAGAGGAGAACCATATCACCATGTTGGAAGTACTTCGCTTTCACATTGCGGTTTTTCCATGCGTTCTGGAAATCCTTTTCAACTTGCTGATGAAATCCCGTGATAAATCGATCCTGCTCAAGCTGTAACAACTGTGTTAATCGTTGTTCAATCGCACCTTCCTTTCTCATGCCTATCACCATCGCTGTGCGCAGGCTGGGAACAATGTAGTCCATCGACATTATCACCTCCTAGTAGTAGACAAGCTTGAATAGTGTTTGTATCATCAATATCTTGCACGTCATTCTATAGGACCATAGTATCGCAAGAATTTTTAAATCCCAATCATCCCGATTTGTATTGCATACCTTTGTTAGTGCATTTTTGAATACCTTGTTGAATGCTTCAATTGCTCCATTTGCTTGCAGATCATATGGAGTACTCTTCTGGTGCTGGATTTGAAATTCCTCAGTCATTGCATTAATCGTGGGATTAACAAAGTGACTTCCTTGGTCGCTCATCATTATATTGGATTAACCGAACCGAGTAACCACATTGTTGAATAAGAACCTAGCTACTTTCACAACTGTACAATCCATCACTAGTGCTGTGTTAGCCCATCATGTCAAACAGTCTGTTGTAGTAATGATGGATCGTGATCCTGTTCATTTTCTTGACAAATTGACGGGTCCCACAAAATCCAATGCCCATTTATCAAATGACAGCAATGTGATTTGTGGTACTAACGAAATCTCATCCCATCGTGACAACTTCCCTGTCATTTGACAGACGTCACAACGTTTAGCATAGTCTGTGGCATCACTGTGCATTACCATCCACCATAAAACAACTCAGAGTATCTTCCTAGCGGTCACACATCCTCCATAATGTCCTCCTACAACTCTGTCATGCGCTTCGGCCAATATTCTCTCCTGTTCATGCGGTAGGGCATATCGATGTAGAATTTCATTCAACCCCATTTTGTAGAGCTAGTCCATGATTAGCTGAAAGTCCACAACTCTGATGACCAATTGCTTCTTTTGACTCATGGTGTAGTCCTTTGGTTCTTTTCCTATTGCTAAAAATTGAAGAATTTGTTCGTAATGGTCATCCACCATGCCGATCTTAAAAAACTGTGCATCAAGTAGACCATCCTCGATGCCATTGGGCTCATTGCCAAACTCTATCTACGAGAGATGATCTGGTCCTGCATTCAACCGTCCTAGCTTCATGATAATTTCAAATTTGAATTCTTGGAAGAGGAGTAACTATCGACAAATATCACCCTCCAACACAAGCTTGTTGACTAGATACTTCAGCGCTGAGTGATCCATAAACATTTTGAAGTGTCCTCCCAACAAATAGTGGCGAACGTTTTGCAATGCATACACCATTGCCAATCCTTCCCTCTCTGTTGTTGTGTAGTTCCTTTCCACAGTAGACAACTTCCGTGTTGCAAATGTGATGGGGTGATCGATCGATCCCTCTCTTGCTTGTGTTAGAATTACTCCTAATGTGACTGATGATGCATCGTCGTGGACATGAATATCCTTCATTGAATCTAGAAAGACCAATATTGGTGCTGTGACCATCTTCTGCTTCAAAGTATCGAGACTACACTGACATTCATCATTCCATTCAAACTTCACATTCTTTTTCAGAAGTTTCTCCATCGGTGTTGTGATTGTTGTGTACCCCCTTATGAATTTGCAGAAATATCCTGTGTGGCCCAATGTCACCCTCAGTTTTTTTATTGTCATTGGAGCAGGTAGGTCACCAATTATTGCGATCATGGAGGGATCGACTAACATCCCTTCCTTTTATACAATATGTCCTAATGAAATCCCAAATGGGGCACAAAAGATGCATTTCTTTAGATTCAACGTGATTTTATGTTGTCAACATTTTTATAACATTAGTCGAAGATTCATAACGTGATATTTTACCAACCCATACATATTCCAGTTGTCCATGTAGACTTCCAAAAATTTGTGGATGAAGTCCTTAAACACCACGATGACTATCCTTGAAAAGATGGCAGGTGCATTCTTGAGACCAAACAACATCACCGTGTCCTAAAAACATCCCCATTCCATTACGAACGTGGTCTTTTTCCTATCTTCCTTCGCAACACTTATATGGTGGTAGCCTGAAAATCCATCTGTGAACGAATAATTCTTTTGTCCTCCGATTCCTTCCAATACTTCGTCTGTAAACGATGTTGGGAATAGATCATGAATACTTGCATCATTCAAATTCCTGAGGTCAAAACATATCTATATTATGCCCATCTTTTTTTCTTGAACAACCATCGGACTACTCCATTCCGATTCTTCAATAGTTTTGATAATGCCAGTATCCAACATTTTTTCTAATTCTACTTTTACGTGTTCTTTATATCGCAATTTCAGTGTATACGGTCATTGCTTCATTGGTCATGCATATGGATTCAATGGAATTTTCACCTCGCCCATCTCACCTGAAATCCCTTTTATCTCAAACAAATTTTTCAAAAACAAGTCCTGGAATTCGTGCAATAGATCAATGATCTTCGAGATAGTTATCTCATCCCAATAATCCCCAATGTTAGTCAGTTTTGGGTTCTCCGTCGTTCCAATATTGAGCTTCCTTGTCTTAAACGGTCGCGTGATTTATTGAGATGTTATTCCTAGTGTGATTATATCTCAACTTCCTTATGATTATGTAATGTTGATTGCACATGGATCATCTTTTTCGTCCAACTCCCCTGTCACATTATAGCACTCTGTCATAGTCTCCGCTACTGATGTCCCTTATGCTTCTGTCGACAATTCATTTGGAACTGTTTCCAACACAAGAGTGGAAATGTGCTGAAGTGAACTATGTGTGACTGGGTCATCATGCACAAAGCTAAACGTTTGACTGAAATTAACAGTCAATTATTCCCATGTGGAAATGTGCTGAAGTGAACTATGTGTGACTGGGTCATCATGCACAAAGCTAAACGTTTGACTGAAATTAACAGTCAATTATTCCCATGTTGTAGTGTCCCTCCATATTTTTGTCGACACGTATCACCTCCTGGGTACTTCATCCAATGTATGGACGAAAGCATGTACCCATTCCTCCCTCGGTTTTAATATTCAGGTGCTCTAGAATGCGAAGAAATGGTTTTTGGGATTAGTATTGTGGAAATTGAACCCAGTGATAGATTAATTTTACTCACAACAATTAACAATTGATCATGCAAAATCACTCACAAAAGAGACTGAAATTGGAGCTGTAACACTAAACTGTATTATGTAAGTGTACAATAGCCAACCCTGTAATAACATAGGCTTCTGAATAAATAGAATACATCAAGGATTCGATTGCATGAGGAGCAAATCAAATATAGCATAAAGCAGGCTTACCAAAAATAAGCAAATCCCCCATAGGTGTAAAAAGTTGATCCCAAATTTGTCATGGAGCTCATGAATTGGAAAAAAGTCTTAGGCAAGCTAAAGAGTGGTGGAATGGCAGCTCATACATGCTTTTGCATGGAGAAAAGAGAGGAGGATGTGTAGGACAAAAAACTAGTCAACCTCACCTAGTCTAGCTTTTCCTTTTGCCTTAAAACACTGAAAAAGCAGGCAATAAAGCAGAAAAAGCAGAAGGGAGCCTAGGAGGCTAGGAATAAAGCAGAATTGATTCCTTTAGCTCTCCCATGCACTACATGGGTCAAATAAGGCAAGTTTTACCATTATAGATAGGCAAAAGACAACTTGCACAAGGTGGGACACATGAACTAGGCAAATAAGACAAAAAAAATTAAATTAATGTCTAAGTGGGTAAACTATGGGTTGATTATTTTAAAACCCCCCCTTAAGCCTGACTTATGAGTAATATATTAGAAAAACATAGGGCCTAGCAACAAGGCTTAGTCACCCTTTACATACTGCATGTCCATTTAAACAAGGAAAGAGGCAAAACCAACTTGGGAAAATCCTCCCTTAAACATGGACTGTAAAACAAAATTTCAGAATCTTGTCTTCACTCATGCTTCATAGCATGATCAGCAATCCCCAGTAGTGATTTGAAATTGCTGAAGGTCTTCTCACAAAATGCTTTGGTGAAGATATCAGCTACTTGTTCTGAAGATGAACAGAAGAGTAGGTGAATGGTTCCATCATGCACAAGCTCTCTGATGTAGTGCATATCGATCTCAATGTGTCTGGTCCTATGCTCCTGAACTGGATCTTTTCAGATTCGAATGGTACTCTGGTTATCACAGTAGATGGTAGTTGAGTACTCTGGTTCGAAGCCACACTCTCCAAGTAAACCCTGCAACCATAAACATTGAGTTGCTACATTAACAACTCCTCTATACTCTGCTTCTGTAGATGAGAGTGCAATGGTAGTCTGTTTCTTGCTTGACCAGCTGAATGGCCCTTCTACAAGCATGAACACATATCCTGATGTGGACTTTCTGTCTATGCTATCACCTGCCCAATCACTGTCAGTAAATCCAATCAAATCAAGATCAGATTTTGCTTTATAGAAGATCCCATGTGTCCTTGTTCCCTGAACAAAGTTAAGGATCCTTTTGGCTGCTTTCCAATGGATCTCATGAGGCTGATCCAGGTATCTAGAAGCCACACTTACTACATAACAAAGATCAGGTCTAGTATGTGTCAGATACAAC
>LPNX010760825.1:67058-68211 GCA_001517045.1 Pseudotsuga menziesii | reverse complement strand
GTTGAATGCTAATCCATATCATCAAATTATTAAAATAATTATCAAATATATATTTTAAAGAATTCACTTTCAAATGGATTAAGGGATTTTTCGTTTTTGTGCTCCAGTTATGCTCATGGATCATGAAAAATAAGTCCTTCACTGCTCTGACCTCATGCATCTTTTGTCCCATGTCCTATCACCACGCTCCATGCTCGCATTCCACTCCCACACTTCTTCCACTCCCGACACCCTACCTCTCATTCAATGTTGCATCCCTTAATATATCTTCTCCATCTATCTATCTCCCCTAGATTGATCCATTCCCTTTACCACCATATTATTTCCCTCTATGTCCTATGATCACTCTCCCAACTTAAACATCTTTGTCTCTTCTCTAATCACCCATTTCATTCCTTAACTCCACATGCACCCTTTTGTTATCATCCAAAACGGCACTTCTTCATATGAGTGTTGACATTCACCATGTAGGTACACAAAAGGATAATTTGGATTGAAGTGGCCAAAACACTATAGATGTGCATGACCTTTGATGAATTATCTTTAGACTAGCCTTATATATTTTTACTATGAGTTTTGGTATGCATACGCGACTATGTGCATTGCAACTCACATGTCATACGCGACTATGTGCATTGCAACCCGTGTATACCTTGCATACGTGAGTTCCCTTTGAGAAACTCGCATGTCATACGCGATTTGCCTATATTAATACCCTTGTATACCTTAATTCGACATTAAAAAATATAAATTGATATTAGATGAGATTAGTTGGGCCCTAATCCATAACTATCTCAACTGTCTCAACCATCCCAGCCTTCGAGACCACCCTATTTCCCAAAGTATAAATAGAGGCCTTGGGGTGGGGCTAATCAATCAATTTTAGAAGAGAAAAGTTATGCTGGTGGTATATCTTCAGATTCCTGGAGCAGCAGAACTCAGATTCCTCAGTTGCAGAGGAGTCCTTGTGTTAGAAGTTGGGTTGTATTCTTACCTATTCACCATTTGTTAATAAAGAGAATTATTCTTCCAATCTTGTATTGTGCTTATCTCATGTATATTGGTTTGATGAATATCTTTAATTATATTGGGCTGATGCACAATAATGGACTCCTTTAAGGACACTTTAGATGCCACATAATACTGGAATAAA
>LPNX010760825.1:42058-62058 GCA_001517045.1 Pseudotsuga menziesii | reverse complement strand
GTGGATCAAAAAGTACATCTGTGTGTACACATATGAACAAAAAGATACATCTATGTATGCCCCTTATACATTTTTTCTAGTTATCCCCTGTTTTGTTGCCACTGCCAGAGTCTTCAGAGAAGTGTAGCTTTCTTTTGCGACTGCTCACTGGTGATCCCCATCACTGAACAAGAGGGATAGGTCTCATCAGTGGAGACTACAGAAAAACCAACATTTGTAAGTAATCACGGGTCCTGGTGCCTCATTGACAGCGACCCTAATTGGGTGCTCTTCTTGCACCACTTGCTCACTATCAGGCTGCATAATATATATATATATATATATATATATATATATGCCAATGTCAACAAATATACATGTACCTTGGGGAGGAGAGGGTCACCAATTTGGGTTTCTTCAAGCACCAAATCAGAGAAAGATATGTACACACAAATGTACAAATAAAGTGATCTAGACATAAACATACATGCTGGCTCGTCAAAGGTGGGCCATCGGTTTGGTGCTCTTCACGCACCAGTGCCTCACTAGGGTCCTACATATAAAGTAGCATATATATATGTCAATTTCATATAAAATAGTGAATCAGAGACATATATACTATTTGGAAGGAAAATGATGAACTACCAAAGAAAGCAAAACATGTACATGTACTTGTTTGGGGGGAAGAGGTGGGTTGACAACATAAACATACCTGCTGGCTCGTCAACGGTGGGCCATCAGTTTGGTGCTCTTCACGCACCGGTGCCTCACTAGGGGCCTGCATATAAAGTAGCATATATATGTCAATTTCATATAAAATATTGAATAAAGATATATATACTACCTGGAAGGAAAATGATGAACTACCAAAGAAAGCGAAACATACATACCTATTTGGGGGGAAGAGGTGGGTTGACAACAACCTCGCTTTGGCGCTCTTCAAGCACCACTGTCACAACAGGTTCCTACATAAAGTAACATATATGTTGAAAAGCGATATGTAAGTTACAAAATTATTTTTCCAAACAAAGCGAAACATAATTAAAAGCATATATAATTAAAAGCATATTTCAAATAATACCTGTGTCTGCGAATCTACCTCTGCATGAGAGGGAATAGGCTGCGAGACAATATACTCATCATGGGAAACTTGCATAAAACATGTTACATATCAAAATTAGGATACATATTGAATTTTACTTTCAACCAAGATATGTACACAAACGTACAAAGGAAGCGATCTACATAAGCATACCTGCTGGCTCGTCAACGGTGGGCCACCGGTTTGGTGCTCTTCACGCACCGATGCCTCACTAGGGGCCTGCATATAAAGTAGCATATATATATATATATGTCAATTTCATATAAAATAGTGAATCAGAGACATATATACTACCTGGAAGGAAAATGATGAACTACCAAAGAAAGCGAAACATACATACATGTTTGGGGGGAAGAGGTGGGTTGACAACAACCTCGCTTTGGTGTTCTTCAAGAACCACTGTCACAACAAGTTCCTACATAAATTAACATATGTCAAAGCGATATGTAAGTTACAAAATGATTTTTCCAAACAAAGCGAAACATAATTAAAAGCATATATATAATTAAAAGCATATTTCAAATAATACCTGTGTCTGCGAATCTACCTTTGCATGAGAGGGAATAGGCTGCAAGACAATATACTCTTCTTGGGAAACCTGCACAAAACATGTCAAGTATCAAAATTAGGATACATATTGAATACATTACAATCTATAAGTTATGAATATATATAAATAAAGTTGATAAATTAACAAGTATAGTTCTTACCCCTATTGGTGAAGATCCAAACCCATAAGCAATATTGACAGCCGCATCAATGTTCTCAACATTGATCGACGGACTATGCGACTATGGTGTGCCATGGGACACCAGCTGCATATTTGTTCACAAAAATTGTTAGATAAATAAATAGAAATAAAGTGCGAAACAATTGAATATTTTGACATGAAACAAAATATAATATTAAAATAATGAGTTTTACTTACAAAGTGAAGTAATCCATCATCTTGGAAGTCGGAAGCAGGGCCATAGCATATGCCTCCACATGATATGCAAGGGTGTGGAGTAACACGACGCTCTGAAGACTCTGTATCTCCTCTATGATCTGTATATGGGCCCGCCATAGAAGTGCCAGCCTCTTGGTCTACATTGCCTTGGACATCGGTCCCATGCTCAAGCAATGTCTCTGCCATGTCAAGTAATGCCTCCTGTGTATACTCAATGATAGGACCTGCAGGAGGATATACCCGAGGGGGTTTTGGTGTGTGTGGTGGGTGTGGCACATGTTTGGGATCTATCCTGGCTCCTTCCCTATCTTGGGGCATCCCATGAACAACACCCTAGTTTCCTAAGAGATCGAAGTAGTTAACATGTTTCCCTAGGATGAATTCTGCATACAACTTCCTAAGGAAATAAAATGGGATGTCCCTATTCCCATGGGGGTCTTCATTGAAGACCATATACCAACAATCCATCCAATTAGCCTTTATATCTGGTTCAATGCACCAGTCTATGGAAATGTGTGCTTGACTGGTGGGTGGAACCAATCCAGTGCTGGGGTCCCGGAATAATGCAAATAACTGGTCTTTTGTAATTTTAAGGGCTTTGATGTCTTTATGAGTCAATCCATCGGAGTAGTATTTCCTCCTAGATTCTCTGTACGAGGTAACGTTGTACAAAGCTCCTTGGGCACTGGAAATTGTGTTTGTTATCAAGTCCAAGGCATTGGCTAAAGAATCTCTCAAATGACCCCCCCCTCGCCCCCTCCTCTAATAGATGAGCTAAGGCGCCTCAATGATGCCAAGCGTGCAATAATCTGCGTGTTTCTATCTTGTTCCCCCTCGAGCTCTGGGTTTGGTTGTGGGTTAGGTTGTTGTGGGCTATTAGAGGGTGGGTTTTCCACATTTTGTTGTTCATTTGTGTTGTCTATTAAGATTTCAACATAAAATTGCAAGTTAATTTACTTAGAATCATTATTTGATTGTTCACATTCAATTATTTTTTTAAATTTGTTCAAAATAATTATAAAAACAAAGAAATTATGAAAAAAATTAAAGAATGGAAGGCTAAATGAAAAGGATTGAACTAGCATTTACCTACCATTGGAGAAATCCACCTCGAACTCATCCTCGACCTTGAAACGGTAAAACACAAATCGCACTTGCGGCTTTTCGTTCCTCCGTTATTTCTCTGTCCCGATGCTTTGAAAATGAGATTGTGGCATCTGTTTTATTTCTTTTTCTGCTTTTGAATATCACAAGTGCGATATATCGCACTTGCGATATGTCGCACTTGCGATATACTTCTTTTGTGGTCCACTTACAAAAAAATAACACGTTTTACAAAAAAATGCGTTTCAACTTCTTGAGGGTCTCCCCCCCACTTGTTCTATCCAATATTTCATTGATTTAATTTTTGGTGCATCCATACAAATGATTTTTCTTACCAATTATCTCCACATAAAATTATTGAATTAGAACATAAGATTAATCCCTTGTGGGATCTAGCCATATCCAACCTAGTTCTTCCCCTAATGGCTCCTTTTCCTTCATTATTCCAAAAGCATAGAAGTGGTTCCCTGTCAAAGATTCTCGTGCTCTTAATAAGATCACTACAAAAAATTGCTATCCCTTGTCACAGTATGATGATTTTCAAGGGTAACAAATTCTTTACCAAGATGAAATTGTTGAATGGGATAACATCATTAGGTTTGCATGAGTTCCAGTGACACCTATAAGATTGATTTAAGACTAAGTTTCTTCTCCATCCAAGGATTTTCATTGTGATATATCTTGAAAAAAATATCATTTTTAGTAAAATGTAGGAAGAGAACCTATGTGTGCACTTGGTACTAAAGCTGCTTCGAACTCACAAATTGCAGGTTACTCACAAAAAGAATTATATTGGGAAACCTCCATTCACTATCTAGGACTTCGTATTGATAAAATTGGAATAGGTGTTCATCTTGCCAATGTACAAGCTCTTGTTAACTAGCTCATCCCCTCATTGTTGTTGCTTGAAAAAGTATTTATCGGTGGCCCAAATTTTTATCAACATTTTACTACTCATTTATCTCACATTTCATACCCCCTACATCAACTCTCCAATCCACTTGTGTTTTCCTAACAAATTTAATGGATGAGAGTTCTTGGAACTCAAACACTACATTGTATTTGAAATTGGTTTTTCACCTTTTGGATTCGCAATATCCCTTTGAGATTGAGACAAATGCTTCACACTATGCTACTAGTTCCATATTAAAATGGGTTGGTCATCCCACAAACTATCATTCCAAGACTTTGACAAACACCAATCTGAAGTACAACACGTATGAAAAAGAATTTTGAGATCTAGTGAAGGCCTTGAAGCAATGGTGCCATTATGTTTTGGATAAGGAAAAAAATTTTTGTACTAATAATCATCCCCTAATCTTTTGAATTCATAGTCTAAGAGTTAAGAACAATTCCATCTCAAACATGCCTCCTACCTACAATAGTTTCACGTGGTCTTTAAATATAAGAAAGGGAGTTCAAATTAGGCGACAAATGTGTTGAGTTTCCCTCCAACTCAACCAATGCACATTTTGGATGTTCCTTGTGTTGCCTATGAAGCTTGGAACAACCATATGCTACTAGTACTTTCTTTGGGTCAGTTTGGCAGGCCTTTCATCATCCCACCCAAATTAATTTGTATTTGGGAGGGTTGGATGTTTATGCATAATTAAATTTTCCTACCCAACACTCTAGGCTCCTTAGTTTTGATTTGGGAAGCTCATGCCTCTTGATATGGTGGACATTTTGGCCCACTTAAGATGTGTTGACAGGGAAAAATGATTCTTCATCAACAAGGATAGAGTGTCCAATCGGAGGTCCCAATTAGAACCTCTTTCATTTGTGATGGCACTTTTGACTACTATGTGGACCCAATTGTCGTTTGGATGTGTATTATTTTTTGTGATTTTATTCTATTTTAAGACCCTATTATGTAGATATATTTATAGAGGTAGAATGCATTTCTACCTAACTTATCCTAGCCATGAGCTATTCTTACAATTAAGCTAAGAATGAGCATGAACCACATTAATTTTCATATGGAATAAATTCATATACATATGCAACCATATGATTCACTTAATATTAATAGAGTGAAAATAGATGCAGATAAATCAACAACCAAATACATTACTAAAGTCCCTCTCTCATTCTGGTACAAACACTTAAAGAAGATTAAAATATCAATTGCCTCAGAGAACTCACAAGTGTGGGTTTTCTATGTGTAAACGAATCCCCTAAAGAACGACCTACTATGATTGACATTGTGGGTGTACTCCAAAACATCTGAGAGGTCCATTTCTAAGAGTTGTTGGCATTCGGATCAAGTATAACACATTTTTTGGGTAGTTCAAGTACCAATCAAGGCAATATAAAACGCATATGCGATATATCGCATATGCGTTTTCTGAATGTTCCATATCGCACTTGCGATATATCGCATATTGGATATTTAACATTAAAACATGCATATGCGATATATTGCATATGTGATATACATTTCCATGAACCTTGGCCTTGTGTTTGGGATCGGGTTATTCCGAATGTACCATCAATAATGCATATGCGTTCCTGATTTGCACTTCAGAAGTGCGTTTTTTATTTCCTAAGTGGCACCAAAAAGTGGAACCAACTTCGTGCAAGCGCCCTATTATTAATATGCTTTTATCTAACCTATGATTTATATATGTATGAGATATTGCTTGAATAATTTGCTCTTTGCAGGTCAAGAGAATCATCCCTAGAAGCTTTGGAGAAGATTGGAGCGAGAGAAGACCAAGCTTGGATCAACCTTCATAAACTGGGTAAGGAAATATATCTTCCTATTCTCATTCCAATTTCTATGAAAGCTGATTGTCTGCAAGTCTAATAGTAAGTTGGTAACCCTAGACCCTAGGTTACAAGGGTGAAATTTTCCGTACAATAGAACTGGTGACTCAATTGGGGAGCCCATCCTGTTGTGGGTTTATCCTGTATGTTATTTACCAGTCTTTGCTCTGTTTTTTATTCTAAAATTGGTATTTTTTATCTTGCTTTTAATTCACAGTGTCGTGTTCCCAGAAGCCTTTACTTTTTTTTTCTTTTTTTGAATTTTTTTTTTCTGCTGTATACACGGGTTGCTGTTATACACAGTTGGGTATAGAACCTTGTATATGTGGGTTTATTTATAAGATAGTTGCATATGGTACGTGGGTTTCCTACATAGATAGCTGCGTATATCCTGTAGAAACATAATTTTTTAGTAGGGTTTGCTTGTCCCTATCTTGTTTTATTTTTTGCTTTCTTGGGAGTCTGTTGATTCTGGCATGACTCTGTGAGTCTAAAAGTCTTGCGTGTCACACCTTGTGCTTGTTTTCAAGCCTTTGAGCTTTCTTTGTTTGAGTTTTATTTTATCTCGTAATGTGAATTTGGTCCTCCTACTTGGTTGATTAGTTTAGTGCTTTGTGTCTAGGTCAGTGATCAGGGATTTAGATACTTTATATTATGTACTGCATTTTGTAGTGTCAGGGTGGCATTTGTTCTTTTGTGAATCTAGTGGAATTTTCAATTTCAATAGTTTTTCCAAGTTAGGTTTTTTCCGAGTCTTCTTCTTGATTCGTTGAAGTTGGTTATTTTGGGTTCTTTATACTTCATTTTACTTATTATATGCTCTGAATATTCAAACTTGCTCAAAAAATTTGCATTTAGTTGCATTGTAGTTTTTGAAGAACTTGAAAAAGCGAAGAAAAAAAAAACATCTTATACTTTTGCATTTAGTTGCACTTAGTCGTTTTCTTTTCAGTATTTTTTCAGATAAAATTTCAAAAATTATAAAAAGAAGTCTTAGTTTTCCAGCACTTAGTTTTAATTTCATTAGCTTATATTTGCAAAAAGAAAATAAATTTGGTTTAAGTAGTTGTAATTTTCTTTATACATCATTTTACTTTTTCTTATCAAGTCGATAACATCATAGTCTTTCACGCCATTTACCTTCTGACTAAGAACAACCCTCAAAATGAACAATATAATTTCAAAATTATTAGTAAGTTTTATTTTATAGGCTCATACACCAACTAGCTTAGGCTAGACTCATGGAATAGGATTTTTAAATCTCCACAAGTGTTTAAATTCAGATGTAGTTGGCCAATCGATAAGTAAACCCTCTTCTATGTTGATTGTATCTGGGAAGCTCCTCTCAAACAAGAGTTAAGCACAAGAATGTGTGGAGGCTTGGACTGAGGAGATAACCCTTCAATTCCTTGTCAAAGCGTAGACCAAGTTTTTTGCGCATCTGGGGACTTCTGTCTTAGACAGGGTTTCTGGCTTTGCTACCCTGCCATGCATATGAACCAGGATTTCGACTATCCTTCCAGACTGTCAATATAGTTGCGGTAGCCTTTAGTATCTTTTGACATCTAGGGGTTATACACAGGTACACTGAAAGGATATTTCTTGTTGACCTTGGATGGGCTTGTAAGGTAACGATGGCAGAAGGTGTGGAAGGGCAGTGGGTGATTCCTCCGCTTGTGCCTAAGAACATCTACAAGGACGCCAAGTAACTGTCTCCTACCTTTATTCTGGATTCAAAGCATATCTTATACCCCTTGTGTCTATTGTGGCTTTAGGAAATTTTGTAGTGATTGTTGTGTGGTTTGTTTGTGTTTAGCCGACTGTTAGGGTGTGAAGAGTCAAATTTTCAATTGTGGAGGACCAACCTCTTAGAAGGTCAAGAACATTGCAAAACCTTCCTCCATTTACTACAGTGGAGCCTCCACCTCCCTCTCAAAGATAAAGATTAGACATAGACGGTTCTTTTGAACTAGTAGGAATTAGTGAAGTTCCAGGTGAACCAGTACTTATGGAAAACCAGGTTGATACAACCACAGTAGAGATAGAAGACTTGCAAGATGACGAGTTTCCAGGAAATTTTAATTCACCTCTTATTGACCTAAAGAATCCTGTGATCACCTAGTTCTATCCTTTCAATTCACTTGTGATTGGTGTTCCTGTGGGCAGACTTATGGCTAGTGCAAGAGAAATTCCATCTAGCCCCATCCCTGCTATCCCAGTTGAAGGAGTGCCACCTCCCCTAGTTGGTATTCCTAGAACAAATATACCTGCTACTCCCTTAACTCCATCTAGTTGGTTGGTTCAACCATCGGCTTCCACAAATGTAGCAGGCTCTTCTAGTGGGGTGGTCACTGGGATACCTAGTGTACCTTCTACTTCACCTTCTTTTGCACACACTACTCAAAGTGGTCTTGTTGGATCCTCTTCATTTGTCTAGGTTTTTCCTTGGAATGGGGGGAATATTCCCCCATCCACTCCATATGTATGCCCCACACCTGCATATGTAGGGGTGTAGTTTGGAAACATAAATATTATGGTCAAGGTTTTCAAACATCGTTTTGACTCCTTTCACGAGCTCTCCTTTCTCATGTTTTAGCGGAGGGATACCTGTTCCTATTTTCCAAACTCTGATTTCAACTGGAGCAGCTCAAAACAAATACATTGCACCACATATGAACAATCAATTGGCTTATGGGTAGAATCCTTTTCAAAGTAGCCCGACAACTTTGCAACCGACAGCTGGGGGCAACCCTGTTTTTACATTTGGGAATTTGGGGGCAGGTCCTTCTACTTCCTAGTATCGTACTTTTCAGGCTCCAGTTAGGCCCAAACTTCCTTTCCTGGCAGCTTTAAACTTGCTAGATTTGTCCAAGTTAATGAACGACCCAGTGAAACATGATACCACCTAGCCACCTGTCCCTACCAAATTACCCTCGGATATCCCAAAATTCAAAGGAAAAGTTGGTGAAGACCCAGGGGCTCATGTCACCACCTTTCACTTGTGGTGCTCTTCCAATTCACTAAATGATGACACCGTTTGGTTGATATTGTTCCAAATAACTCTGAATAGTGCCATAGCAAAGTGGTACATTGAACTGCCCTCTACTATGTTTGATATTTTTTGGGACTTAGCTAATGTGTTCCTTAACCATTTCCAACTTCCCATCCGGTATGATTCTAGCACAAACTTATTGTCCACCTTTCGGCAGGACAAAGCCTCTCATATTCCAGATCACATCCAAGAGTGGTGAAGGAAAAAAATCCTCATTAAGTCCACCATCCCTCCCAAGTTTTTGTTAGAATGGTCCCTTAAGTCCTTATTGCCGTACATATCTAAGGATGTATCCACTTCGGGAGTAACTAATGAGGAAGAGGCTATCCTCAAGTCCCAAGAGTTATATTTGATATACTCTCAGTCTGGGATTCTATATGAAATCATCATTGATGCACCGTGACCAACACATAGTGTCAAGAAACCTAAGCCTGGACCCCATGCCGATGGTGTGGTTGGTTCAGTTAAATCTCCCACTATAGAATATTTGGAAAAACAACTCCATGAGTTGTCCGTTAAACAGTCTACAATGGAGAAAACAATTGCTTCCCCCTCATCTCAAAATGCAAATGTTTTTGCTCAATCCTCCCAAAAGGAAAATCAATAGCCCTGTAGGAAAAAGAAAAAGGGGAAGAAAGGTGTGGGTAACCAAAACAGGCCAAAAGTCATAAATAATGCCGATGGGGGGAAAAAGAGAAAAGGAAGGTGAAATTTGCCTATAAGTTGTTCCATGAAGATCACCTAACCCATCAATTCCCTCTTATCGATAAAGCTCAGAAGATGCTGAAAAATCAACAACCCACTGTTCTAAAGGATCCTTTTCACCAAGGACAGAATGCAGCTTCAACTTCTAATGTAGCAGGGGGAACTGTTGATGTCCTTGACGAAAAATATATAAACATGGTTCGATCCTAGACCTTGCTCCAGACTAGAAACAATAACTATGATATAGAGGCTCCTGAGAAGGGTAAGTCTATAGGTAAAACTTCAAACCCTCTCACAATTGAAAAACCTATTGAAACTATGCCTAAGATACCAAAAGGTGTCTTCAAGAAAGCATTGCACAATCCTAATGCTAGGGCTGCAACTAATTACTCTGTAGTTGAAGATTTAGTCCAAACCCCTTGTGTGATGTGAGCTTTAGAGGTGTTATAGAGTTGTCCTACCCAGCAAAATGCACTCTTAGTATCCTTAGGTAGTATGGATTCATCGAGCCTCATGGCGAAGTTTAATTTGTCTGATGTAAAAATTCACCTACCATATCATGTGGCCTTGTTGATAGATGCCATCCATGCCGGAAAAACCATTAGAAGGTCAATTGTCGATGAGGGTGCTTCCACATGTGTCATGTCCTTGTCTTTCTAGAAGGCTCTTGGATCTCCAGAGCTAGTTCTATTGTATACCCTACTTACTGATTTTGACAGAAGGTCATTTTTTCCACATGATATCCTACATGATTTCGAGATAAAGTTGGCAGGGAAGGTAGTATCTGTTTAATTATAGGCAATAGATACACCGTTGGATTACAACTTGCTTCTGGGGAGATATTGGACTTATGCCATGTCTGCTATTGCATCGACCATTCTTCAAGTGGTAGTGTTTCGACATGAAGGGAAGCTGGTTAGAGTAGACCAACTCAGTTTTACTCGGAAGGAGTGCATGGAAACTAATGGGTCCACTGTGCCATTGGTTGATCAGATCAAACCTTCTTTAGAGAGTTTAGGGGTTGGAATGTATTCATCGTTAATGGGAACATTCGATATCCCAGCCCCGATTAATTACTTAGGTTCTACTAGTGTAGGGAAGTCTATCGTGATGGTTAGCGATAGAACGAATCCTTGGATCCTTCCTTCCCATTATGAACCTGAAGTGCTCTTATTGGCAGTGGAATTAGCCTATCAAGCTATCATTAATACCACTGTTGATCCTGTTTCAGTTCCTCCCACAGTCTTAGAGGAGACGAAAAAATCCTATCTGCCTACTTGGGCAAAGAACTCTTTGTATACTGACAACTTCTTAGACATGGTTTTTCCTTCATACGAAGCCATTTTGGAAGCCATGAGCAGGTGAGATAAGATCTGCAAATATCTTCATCATAGATCCTACTTTCTTCTAGAGTTAAGCAGGATCGAAAATCAAGAGTTCCATGTGAGACTTCAAGGTGATGTTGATATACCAATCAATCCCTTACCAAGGGATGGAATCTTCGCCGAGGGGAATATGGAAAAAATTTCCATTACTATTCCTATGAACATCTCTGTGAACCCCAACGTTGTGGAAAATGTATATATTGGTGCAAACTAATCTCCGGAGGAGATTGCTATCTATACGGCCTTGTTTAAGGAATTCCACGATGTGTTTGCCTGTTCATATGAGGAGATTCCAAGCATAGATTCATTGATATTCAAACATGAAATCCGAACCTATCCTGATGCCAAACCAGTTCAACAAAAACATAGACTTTTCAATCTGCGTAAAGTGGCAGTCGTTAAGGCTGAAGTTGAAAAGCTGCTTAAAGCTAGTTTTATTTACCCGATAGCTTTGACGGAATGGGTATCCAACCCTATTCCTATCGATAAAAAGCAAGGGACAATACGTGTATGTACTGACTTTCTTGATTTAAACAATGTTTTTCCAAAGGATAACTACCCAACACCATTCATAGATCAAATAATTGATTCTTGTGCGGGGAGTGAAGTTTTTTCATTTATGGATGGTTTTTCCAGGTATAATCAAATTCAAATCAAGCTGGAAGACAAACATAAAATGGATTTCATTTGTCCTTGGGGTACATTTGCGTACAAGAAAATTCCTTTTGGATTGAAAAATGCAGGGGCTACCTTTCAGCGGGTAATGAATTTTTCCTTTCATGACATTAAGTCTATTGTCGAACCCTACCTTGATGATCCGCCAGCACATTGTCATAAGAGGATTGATCACCCACATCAATTGCATTTAATTTTTGAACAATGTAGACATTATAAAATACGCTTGAATCCCCACAAGTGTGTTTTCTATTTCGGTTCAGGTAGGCTACTTGGGTTCATTGTTTCTAACAAAGGTATTTAGGTGGATCCTTTAAAAGTTGAGGCCATTGTAAATCTGCCTCCTCCTTGTTCCATCAGGAAACTTCAGAGCCTGCAAGGGAAGTCTAACTTTCTTCGACATTTTATTGTGAATTATTCCAAGATCACCAAAGGTTTCATGCGCCTGTTGAAATAGGACACCCCATTTGTATGGGATGAGACCGCACAACTTGCATTCGAGGCATTAAAGAAATCTTTGTTGTCGACATATTTATTGTGTCCGCCAGATTACTATCATGATTTTATATTGTATCTGGCCCCATCCAAGTCAACCATTGGGGTGGTGTTAGTCCAGGAGGATGATAAGCTCCAAGAGCATGTCGCCTATTACCTTAGTCATGCTTTAGCCGGTCCTGAACTTAGGTACTCCCATGTCGAAAAGTTGGCCTTAGCAGTTGTGTATGCTGTTCAAAGGTTATGTCACTATATCTTACTGAGGAATACGGTAGTAGTAGTGGATGTCAATCCTTTCCAATATGTCTTGTCCCAACATATAGTTGGAGGAAAATTTAACAAAATGGATAGTCATTCTCCAGGAGTTTGACTTGTATTTTCAATCCAACAATTCCAAAAAATCCTTAGTTTTTGCAGAGCTCATTGCATAATTTCGAGTAGGAGAAGATATAACAATTGAAGAAGACTCATTTCCAAATGAGTACATTTTCTTGATTTCGACCTCTGACCCATACTATGGAGATATACTTATCTATCTCTAGACTCTGAAGTGTACTGCAATATTTTCGCAGGAACAATGACGCAAATTATGCACACATGCGAAAAAATACCTCATCATTGGAGATAATTTGTACAAAAGAGGGATAGACTATGTTTTGTGTCGGTTCCTCACCCACGAAGAGGGTGAGATTATGCTAAATGACTCCCATAGAAGAGTGTGTGGGGGTCATTTATCTAGGTTAGAAATGGCCAAGAATGTTTTATGTGCCGGTTATTTCTGGCCTACAATCTTTAAAGATTATGTGGAAGCCATGAAGCATTGTCATCCTTGTCAGCTTTACACCAGAAAGATGTGGTTGCATCCTACTTCATTGTTTCCTATCATCACAATGGGCCCCTTCACCAAATGGGGGATAGATTACGTGGCATGCAACCTAGTTTCTGCTGGGGGCACAAATACATGATTGTCACTATAGATTACTTCACAAAGTGGGCAGAGGTAATTCCCACCTATAAGGTTGATAGGGAAACTACAAATTTTTTCATTTTTAACCAGATTATCATGCGTTTCGGTATTCCTAAAGAGATTGTCACTAACCATGGTAGTCACTTCCAAAACAACATGATGACCAAGTTGGCTACTATGCTAGGGTTTAAACAAGAACATTTGTCTTCTTTCTACCCGGAAGCGAATGGTCAAGTCGAGGAAGTCAATAAGACCTTGAAGACTATTATGAAGCGTACTATTAACACAGCCCAGTCAAATTTGAACATCATACTATATCCTGTGCTTTGGGCTTATTGAACCAATGTGAAAATTGCCACGAGGTTCTCACCTTTCCAACTCATTCAAGGAGTGGAACCAATAACCTCGGTTGAATGCAAAATCCCATCTTTAAAAATTGTCATTTATGTGTTACCTAATACGATTGAGCTAGAAGAATGTTTGATACACTTAGAACATCTAGATGAACTACGTAGAGATGCACTGACTTCAAACGAGACTCACAACAATAGGGTGAAAAATCAATATGATAAATTGGTCAACCCAAGATTTTTTCTAAAGGGGAGCTTGTCTTGCTCTGGGACTAGGATAAAGAACCCCTAGGGGCAGGGAAATTCAGGTCTATGTGGTTAGAACCCTGTGTTGTGTCGAAAGTATTGAAGAAAGGGGCATATGAATTAACTGACTTCGAGGGAATAAGCTACCCAAGACTAGAAATGGGCTCTACCTGAAGAAGTACTATGCCTAGGCTTAGCACTTTTTCTTGTATTTTTCTTGTATGTAAATTTATGTACAATAGCTAGCCAGTTTGTGTTCTTATATCATCCGTTGGTTGTTACAGATGTCTTTCGAGTGGTTCGTAGGTTTTGTAGATGGAAATATTCATCACACTTGCAATCTGGCTTCAGTCGCATGGGTTATTTACTCACCCTCAGGACAACTAGTTTCCTCTAGAGGTGCTTGCCTAGGCCCTACTACCAATAGTGTGGCTGAGTACAGGGCCTTCATTGAGCTTTTATGGGATGCCATGTCACATGGCATCACCCATTTGGAAGTTATACTTGACTCTCAACTAGTGGTTTCTCAGCTCAGTCTAGCTTATCAGGTGCGAAAGCCTATTTTATTATGTCAGCTCTTGCAAGTTAGGTTATTTAAAAGTAATTTTGATTTTATTGCATTCAATCACATTCCAAGAAATCAAAATCCATTAACTGATGCTTATGTGAATTATATATTAGATTGGCATTTGACACACATTCCATAACAACAGATATATTACAAAAAACATGAAAATAAATTCGATATATATATATATATATATATATATAGGTCGAGTTCTTGATCCTCATATCTAGTCATAGCTGTATAAATATAAAAAAATTGTATCGTAATCCTTAAAATGATGCTAGGTATAATATTGACCACCTTGATCACCCTGGTCATCCTAGTCATCATGTTCCCAAGCATCATCATCTTCTTCAGCTACAACAGCCTTCGCGACCTCTATGTAAACAAGCAATACCATGGCTACCCTCCTCATAAGGTGTATCCAGGTAGGTGGGATACCAACCACTAGTTACTGCATAATGGCAGGGATGTGTGTAATGTGTAAAATAGGAACTCTTTGGGTAAGCCTGACCAGCTTCCCCTCAAGAACCGTGATCAAACCTTGATCCTCTCCTCCCACTAGTCGCACATACATATGAGGATGGCCATCAGGGCGGACTGGTCCAATATCTGCATTATTAAACATTAAAATGATTAAAATATTTATACATATGTATATATATTTTATGATTAAAAATTCATAAAAACTTAAAAACATGAAAAAACAAAATACCTGATGCTCCCCATGCTCCTCCAGGAGGGAGGACAAGGTCATTGTTACCCCAAAAATCCATCCCAACATATGGAAACTGCTCCAACACTGGTAGCTGTCGTCCCCACCATAAGTAGAAGTCATCATTGTAGACACTCTGAATCGAGCCACCGCCGCCTTGGTGAAGAGAACATTTCTCCCCACCTACTCAGTCTAGGCTGACGGGGAGAGAAAGCTCGTAGAGGTACTGCACGGCTAAGGGTGGGAACTCTCTAAAAGAAAAAGGCCACCAATATACTAAAATAGAAAAAATTCTTTCGTCAGCCTCTTTTGTAGTCAGAGAGTTGCTTCTTCATTATCGGGATTACTCCCGAGCACTAGTCAAATAAAGCTCCTGGTAGGCACTCCAGAGCAATTCTCATCTGGTTTTGAGTTGTAGTATGGAGTGATGACGATCCTGTAACCCTTAGTGTTGTGCTTACCAACACCTATAAGGAAAGCTACAAATATGTATAATAGGGAAAAAATCCATTTCGTATAAGACCCGCTCAACACCAACTGCGACTTTGGATGGATACCTATATTCATGCCACCACCACCAAATCCCAAGAGCTATTCTCCGAAAGAATATAGATTCCTTTGAATATGCGTCGAACTATGTTCTGTAGAAAACAAGCACAGCAAGTTCTTGAAGATGGCAGGGTCGCAGGGATGGTAATTCCACCCTTATGCTCGTAACTGAATTCATCTTGAGCTTTGTCCAGCAATGCCCTAAACAGTGGCTTGTTCAAGAGTCTAGCTTCCATCACAAATCCCTACCGCTGGCTTCCTACGTATACTGCAAGATGACCCACTGGCACATCTGACGGAACTGCAAGTGAAAATCCACCTTCCTCATCGGAATGGGTAGGGGTAGAAAACCCTAAATGACTATGCCTGGGAGAAAAAGAGATTCTCAATGTTGAAGCCACTAGATGGGGTGCATTGGCGACAGCCTTAGCCTTACCACTCCATGGGGATTTTCTGCCATCAAATTTCTAGTTGCGAGAATTGATCTGAAGCTCAAATTTGTGAGATTTTGTTATAAACCCGATAGAACCAGAGCCACATCTCTTAAAGACTCATACTGCAAATTGTTCTATGCATAAAGTGGCTATCTAGCTACTCTTCCACGTCTAACTTCACCCAGCCTGAACAACACTCCTTTCCACTGAATCTTTGACATGCCCGGCCTGAACACGCTGCCTATCCATGACACCCTTGGCCTGCTGGGCGGAGAAGGACCTCACGCACGGATAAGAATGAAAGGGTTCTTGAAGGGGTGTGGGGGGACTCCACACCATGCATCGGCTGCCTTGGCTGCATGTTGGTGGACAGGTGGGGCGCATGCAGCCTCAAGTCATCTCGTGAACTATACACATCATGATGAATGATCTGCAAAATATTTTATAGACATTATGATGAATGCTCTGCCAAATAAATATTCTCGCGAAAATATAATATATTAATGTTGATGGAACTGTTTTATTTTAATAGTTTATTTAGGGTTTTATCAAAATAATAAAATATATTTTAATTATAATTATAAATTATAAATTTTATATTTTGAATATTAAACTTTTGTAACCTATTTTACTTTTTATTTGAATGTGTGATTTCAATATATCTACTAAATAAAAATGTCAAATTAGCTCATCTATATAGTCAAAAAAAAACAAGCAAGTAGAAGCCAAATTTAATTTTAAAATGTGAGGAGTTTGAGAGTTCGAAGCTTTCCTTCTCTGCCAATATAAAATTATCATATATTACCTGACCAATATAAAAATAAATAAAAGAAAACATACATTACATCGCTAATATACGCAAAGCAAGGAAGGTCAAGCCAAAATTAATTAAAAAAATGTGAGCAGTTCGAGACTTGGAAGCAATTTCTGCCGATATAAAAATATCAGAGATTCCCTCGTTAATATACACAAAACGAGGAAGCATCAAAATCAATTAAAAAAATGTGGGGAGTTTATCTTAACGAAGATAACAAACAATGATACAGAAAAATCATAATTTCATAATGTTAAATTTTATTATTATTTAACATTGAAACTTGTTAATATATTAACATTTAGTATAAGTTGTATTTAAGTTAACTAATTTTATTGCGTTATAATTCATCTATTTTAGATGTTATGTTTAATTAAGCTAACATAAGTTGTATGATTAAAATAGAGGTTAGGTTAATTAAATATAATATTTAATGTTATTTTGCTTTAATGTAACATTAAATGTTTAGCCATAGCATTTAAATGTTAAGTGATTGAAGTTGAATGTTAATTCTAAACCTAACAATATAGATAACATTAAAATTTAGATATGGTAATGTTAGTTAGTCTATGTTATTGGAAATTCAAGTATTAAACTTAAGGCATTACCGAGACTTTGACTGATAGTCGAAGAGGTGAGATGGATGTGAAATAAGAAAAACAAGACACTGTTGAGACTACCATTATGAGCTGAATGTTAGGGCACAGATTAAACCCCAAGACGAAATCGTTTAATGAAAGTGACTATGCAAGTTTTACGCAAATATTGACAATTTGTCTCTATGCATAAATATAAGCATTGCATAACTAAAATTTTATCTCTGCAATTATTAGATTGAGATAATAATGGCATAATGTTGTTGAGTATGTCGGGAATTATCATGGTTCAAACACACAGAGGTCGAGTTCAACCACCCTCGTTGCACCACAGACCCCAGGTCAACCACCCTCACCGCCACCACAGACCCCACCACCGACACCGCCAAGGATAACCTCCAGTCCTGAGATGGGGGTGATACTGAGATCCTTGGAAACCATCATGGCCACACTAAACAGGCAGTCAGAGAGGATCGTAGAGGTAGAAACCACACAGGTGAGCCGATAAAACTCTGAGAGGGCATAGGGCCCAAGGCAAGAACTGCTTCAGGATATTTCTAGAGAGCTGCAAAAGATCAAAATTCTCGAGTTCTCAGGAGGATGACGAGGTAAGCATGTCAAAGCATGGCTCGAGGGTATGAAGAGGTTCTTCACACTAAATGAGTATACCTCAAGTTCCAAGGCTAGAATGGCCATCTTCCAGCTAAAGGGTGATGCCCTAAATTGATGGTCAGACCTCAAGAAACAATTGCATCTTACTCCTTTGTCTGTTTCATGGGAGTTATTCGAGGAGAGGTTCAACATGAAGTATCTTCCGGCTTATTATAGGGAACAACAGGCGGGTTCCTTTCATGCTTTGGTACAGGGAAACATGACGGTGGAAGAGTATGAAGCTAGATTCATGGAACTAATAAAGTATGTTCCATACTTGGATTCGGATGATCGACAGGTGGAGCGATTTGTGTATGGACTCAACTACAAGATTAGGGCTGCAGTACGGATGTGGAAGCCATCTTCAGTTGCCATGGCAGTTGAGTATGCTCGCTATGTTGAGGATATGTCAGATGTAAAGGGAGGAAGCAAGTTTATAGGATCCAATCAGTATGTTACAAGGAAGGCCCCACGACCATACTTCAGAGGAGGACAATCCATACCTCCTCCTTATGGTAACAGGTTCACCCCGAGAGGTAACACTTTAGTTAACTCAGTATCACAGGCTTCGTCAACAAACCATGGGAACCAAGGACGAACACAGGGAAATTCCTATAGAGGATCGGGAGGTTTTAGAGGATCTTAGGGAAGGAACACATCCCAGAGGACTCCTCCCAGCAACATGCAAGAACCACCTAATGTCTCTTGTTGGGGATGTGGAGGTCCTCATTTTCAGAGGGATTGTCCTAAAGGGAAGACTAGCAGTAGGCAAAAGGAACGAAAAGCATCCATGGGAAATTCTGATAACACTCATCAGATTCATGCAGCTATTCACAACCACCATGCAGAACATCAGACCACTGTAGTAGAATCCACTGGTAAAGTAAACAATGTCAAACTTAAAATTTTATTTGATCCTGGTGCAACAGATAGTTTTATTTCACCATATGCATTAGATAAATGTGGGTTGGCAGCCTGCGAGCATGATGATTTTGAATTGGTCGAGATGGCTTTAGGGGTTAAACAGGAAGTAGGTCTTAAGGTAAGGGGGTGTCAAGTTGACTTAGGAGTATGCACCACTAATATGGACGCTTATGTCACCAATTTGGGCACCTATGACCTCATTGTCGGCATGGATTCATTAGAAGGCCATAGAGCTTTCATGAATTGCTATGTGAAGAAAGTCTTGTGCCTTGATGATGAGGGTTGAGCAATTCAAATCGAGGGTCGAAAGAGGAAAATATCCCTCCGTTTCATCTCCACGGTGAAAGCTAAAAGGTGTTTAAGACAAGGATGTCAATTGTTTGTAGTTGAGATAGTGAGCGATAATAAAGGACCTTCCTTGAATTCTTACCCAGTATTATTTGAGTTCAAGAATGTCTTTCCAGAAGAAATTCCACAACTACCTCAAGAATGAGAGCTTGATTTCACGATCGAACTGAAACCCAGTGCGGAGCCAATCTCAAAGAATCCTTATAGAATGACAACCCCTGAGCTTCGAGAGTTACAGATCCAGTTAAAAGAGTGGCTAGACTTGGGACTAATTAGACCTAGTATCTCACCATCGAGAGCACCAGTGATCTTTTTTAAAAAGAAGGATGGATCTTTGCGACTGTGCATAGATTATAGGGATTTGAACAAAGCCACAGTGAAGAACAGGTATCCTATACCAAGAATTGATGACCTATTTGATCAGATGAAAGGCGCATCAATCTTCTCTAAGATTGATTTGCATTCGGGGTATCACCAGCTCAGGATTAAAGAAAATGACATTTCTAAGACTGCTTTTCGAACTCGGTTTGGGCATTGTGAGTTCGTAGTAGTACCAATTGGTTTGACCAATGCTCCAGCAGTATTCATGAGCCTCATGAATAGTGTCTTCTGGAATTACTTGG
>LPNX010760825.1:0-30483 GCA_001517045.1 Pseudotsuga menziesii | reverse complement strand
GAAGGCAGGGGAAGTGTGTAATCAGACTGAAAAGGTGTTCCTAAGTGGCAAGAGGGACCTGAAACAATGCAAAAGCTGAAAGAAACCAAGAGAAAAACCTCAAACAGACAAGGCTAGTCCCCAGCGGAGTCGCCAGTTCTGTTGTAAAGGAAAGTGTCCTATGGCTAGGGTTTAAGAGGCCATCAACGTACTGGGGTTGAAAGAGAGATGCACAATGTTCAGCAAGTATATAACAGCAAGTTTCAGAGATGAGAAAGATCCACACCTGATAAACTGAAGGCTGGTCCAAGCTTTCTCTTCAATCCTCTTCTTGCTCCTCTCGCTCCAAGAGACCTGCAAAACAAGTTATACCTTCCTCAAACCATTATGACCACATATAAGACAATGATAATCAAATAAACATAAACAAATGATCTGAATAACATCATCACATGATCATAAACAAAAATTCAATCACACATTGAACAATGATTTGGGAAGAAGAAGGACATCACATCTTTATTAATCTTGAAAACAAGTACAAATATACCTTCTCTTCAAGTCGGCACCTCACGAAACCTTGATCTGGATCTGCTGCTTCTCTTCTCCAAAGAACTCATCCTCCAAGCTCTGCAACACAAGGGAAGACCTCCAAGGCAAAGGTGTAGGCAAATAGAGTCCCGATTCCTCCAGCATAACAATGCATAAATTCCAAGTCTCCTCTCATGGACCTCCCTACCTCTATTTATATGGGGGAAATAAGGTAGTTTTGAAGGTTGGAGAAGTTACAGCAGTTAATGAAATTAAGTTAAATGAATCAACTAATCTCAATTAACTCATGTTTTAATGTTTTAAATGCTAAGAGGCACATTCGTGGGTTTTCCTTAAGGAAAATCGCGAATGGACAAAAAACACATTTTTAGGGTATTTTTGGGCATTTTCAGACTTTAATGTCTTCTAGAAAGTTTTAGCTAACTGAAATATCTTTCTAATGGCGTAGAAATGAGGTCAAACGGAGTTACAGAACTCAAGATATGGGTCCTCCAATATAGGTGTTTTTTCAGTGACTTTCAATGACTTTCATGAAACAATGGGAAAGTGGTCACAGGCAGAGATAAAAGCAGAAATGTATTCCATAATAAGCCAAGCTATAGTATTCTAGGCAAACCTCAATCCATAAGTGTCTTTTTGTGCACCGACATAAGGAAATTCGGCATTCGGACGGAGAGGTGCCATTCTGGTGTATAACAACTTATCCACTCAAACTTACTTTAGCTAGTCCCGTCCATCGAATTCTCTTGTGCACTTCATTCACTCAGAATGATCAAAAATCCAGAATGAGCATCTTCAGCTGTCTTCAATGGGAATTTTTATTAGAATGCCTAGGTATTTTGGGTCAGCTTTTTACTTAATAAGCCACATGCTCTTGTTCCACTTTCTTGGGGAATCATGACCACAAAAATATGGAAGTTGCCACCTACAACAACTAGAAGTATTTTGAGGATGCTTTCACATGTCAATCTGCTCTCAACCCAGCCTCCTCCACCTAGTGACCAGTAAAACACTCATTTAACAGCTTCCCTAAGCTGTTGTCTCATCTTTCATTTATTTATTAATAAAGTATTCTGCAATTACATTAAAATATCCTTGACCCCACTTGGTCATTAATTACAAACTTTCACATAAAATATAACATAATGTTCCTCAAAAACATGAAAATATTTTGCAAATTGGGGCATGTGACAATACCTCCCAAAATCATTTTTTTAACGACATCCCAATATGCCTTCTCAATTTAAATAAACCCCTATTTTCACTGTATATTGCATGTATCCATTTTTTCATTTACATTTTTATACCCCTTTATATTTCTACCTAGTATATTGACATGATACCCCACATGCATTCTACAATGCACCTTGCTTATTTCGATGTATACTGTGGATTCACATTACTTCACCCACAATGATTGACATCACAGAGATCATAGTTCTTTCATAATAATTAAAAGGCATTCTTTCAGAGTTCTGCATAGTTTAAACATCAACTCGAAGGTTGCATGGATCCATGGCTATAGGGCTAGGTTAAGTAAGAGTGCAGTGAGTAAGAGTGCAGGTTTGCATACTCTAGGAAACATCATGGGAAAAGATGAAACTAAGTTGAAGTACTAACAATGCTCCATCCATGGGAAGATGGTCAAACCAAAGTTATCATTATAAATTTGGTTCTGTTTTTGTGGGGGTATATCTAATCATACATGTGGTCTTGGGATGAACAAGTTGTATCACTCTTATAAACGAGCATTGCATGTATCCACTTAAAAATATCCTTTGAAACTTGTTTTGATTTTTTGACCCCGTCATCCTTTGATGTTGTTTATGGAAAACAAGAAAAAGGGATCATAAAGAACATGAGGAGGTGAATAGAGAAATCAAATTCATTGAGAATATCAAACAAATCCACCTCAAGGTACAGGATCAATTTTTTTTTTAAAAATCCGATAAAATAATAAGCTTCAACTGGTTCAACATCTTCAATAGATAAAAGATCACAGGTTCCATGTTGGAGACCAAGTCTGGTTGTATCTTAGTAACAATGTTATAAGAACTGAACTGGTGACAAAACTATTCGAGACCCTAAAAATAAGAGCTGGATAGGAACCAAGTTGAAACCTATAAAAAAATGGACACAAAAATAGTCGACCAAAAAGTACTTAAAATATTCAATTTTTTATTAAAAATATACATTCATGTACATCCATGTGAATCCAAATAATTAGACACAAATATGCAATTTTTTCTCATATATATAACATTACAGGGGTGAATATAGAAAAATGGTACCAAGTGCAATACATATCCAAAACCAGCCATTTCCAGTTTGGGAACTTGATTTGGACTGTGGGTCTTCTAATCCAATTGAACCAGTTAGTTTTTACAAAACTGGTTTGGTTCTCATAACATTGTTCAATAAATAAAGGTTGCATGGGTAGGATAGAAGCTTAAACCATTGAAGCACATAACATTTAAAATATTGAATAGGTCAGTGGCAAAGTTTTTAGATTGAATGAGCATGAATAAATGATAATGTATTTGTTGACTGTTAATGTGGAGAACATGTGATTATCTGAACCTTCAGTGTTGGATGTCAAGGAGAAAGTTCTTCCTTTGGTAGAGGATATTGCACCAAATACTTTATAGGATCTCAAGGAATATTTAGTTCTAACAAAAAAAAACCAGATTTCTCACAAAGTACAACAAGAACTTTAGCAAATTGGAATGTAGGGGGGGGACTATATAAGAAGGTAAAATGGTATGAGAGGGTAAAAGCCTTGGAATCGTCTCCTCTCCTTATTCAAAACTAAATATTTGAGGGCACAAAAAGCCTCCCAAATGAGAATGACCATAATTGGATCATTTAAGTAAAATAAAAACATCCAAAAAAATGGATAGGACAAGATTTATAAAAAACACTATGTATCAAGGCAGGTCATTCTGAAGAAGAACCATCCGACTATCACAAAAACTTCACATGTGGACCAATAGTTGCAATGCATTGAAGGCCCTATGTAATATCCCAAATTTTGGACCTACCATTTATAGGCATGAGCCTATTGACCATGATGATTATATTGATGTTTTATTTTATATTGGGTCAAAGACCCCACTACATATGAACATGATGATTTGTTTTGTATATTGGGTGTAAGCCGATTGTTGATGATATATATGTATATATATGTTTTTTGTTGGGCATGGACCCTGAAGCACATGATTGATGAGATGTTTTGTGTTGAGAGAGAGGATTTGGAGCACATGAGTACTTACATTTGTGCTGGGCATAAAGATCTGGAACAGATGAAACTATAATTTGGAAATGTTGGGCATAAGCTCTGGAGCATCCCATGTTGGTGTTGAGCATAAGCTCTGGAGCATTGGATCTTTGGCCATTGTATCCCTAGGTGTATCGTACAAGTACATCCTAGCATTTAGTGTTGAGCGAGAGCTATGGAATTGCACTATGTTTGTAACTCCCTGTTATAAGCATTGAGTATGGGCTCTGGTAAGCACTAGGAGTTACTGAAAAGATTAAAATCACCTCCTAGTGAAAACAAATTGAGGAATAATATTGATCTCATCATACTTATTTTTAAGTGATTAAATGAAATTTTGAATTTCTGTATTCTCATCAAGTACTGAATAACTACCATGTTATACGAGGGAAATCCAACATGCAAGGATGTTTAGAGTTGCCTAGCCTAGCATACTTGAGCCATCTATCTACTTGACCTTCATAAACGAAGTGTCGTTAAGTCTAAGGGATCATGACACATGATGCCCAAAGACAAGTGTTAACAAGTATTTTAATACTATGTATTTTATACATAGTATGTATAAAGAATTAATTATGATTAATTATAATTGAATAAAGAAAGAAGAGAAGATCCACCAATTATTATTTATTATTAAAGGATTAATAAATAGTGAAATATCTATGAAAGACTAACTAGGAAATAGTAATAAGTTCCTAGGTTAAGAATTGAAAATTACCCCAGTAAATTAAAAAGGGTTATATCAAGAAATCAAGGATTTCTTGATTTAACTGCCCCTTTGACTGAAAATTCTACCTATAAAGACTCAATCCAAGCAAAGGATTGGGGGTTTTGATTTTTCATCTAGGAGAATTATTATTCTGCCTGTTTTGCTCCCAAATGTTTTCTTGGAGAACTTTTTCTGCAAGGTAAACATGATTGATTCAGAACTGATTACCTGTTAGGAACCCTACCTTAGGAGCTCTACACTACTTGCATGTTGGAGTCCAGCTCGGGGGGGTCTAGATTAGAACTAGGAATGGCTCTGGATCATGGTTGGGAGGAACGTGGTAGTTCCCAAGTTATTTGGTCATCAAACATAGGTCAAATCTGCATTGAGTTGTTAATGCTAGTTATTTAAGTGTCTAAGTGCAGCCATTGAAAAAGCTTCAATTTTAGGTATGAAACCCTTGAAGGCCTATTCTACTTCTTCCCAAAGTTTAATTATTGTTTATGTTAAGTAATGGCCGCAATGAAATTTCTAACCCTAATGGTTTTGTTTTATGGTTATCAATCTGCTAAGGTTGTATATGCAATTTACTAATCATAGGCTCGAGAAATATTATTATATGATGTACATTACTAGGGTTTCTACTTTGAGTGGAATTCTGTAATTATCTCCATGTTTAGTTTATGTGCACCATACCTAGATTTTGTTACCAGTTAGCCTATTCTATAGGTGGCATTACTCTGCTGACATATTTCATTTGTCAGCAGAGCGTTGTTTTTAATTCAAGATTAGTTCAAAAGTACAGGTTAAATATATATATATATAATTACACACACACACACACACACACACACACACACACACACACACACACATATATATATATATATATCAGTATTAAAATATTTTTATAATTTATGTACTATTCGATTTATTATAAACTAAAGAACAGAACCTAAATATTTTAAACTAGATCTATTAGGAATAGAATTCATATAGTAAACAAGCTAACAAATATGAAAGACCTTCTAAGGTCTAATCTACATAATCATGTAAAAACAAATTAAATATCAGAACATTCCATTTTAATAAACATAATGATAATTATCCAAACAGAGAAGGCATCGTGACCATCCATGTGGTCCATTATCAAACTATGTATTATTATATAAAATCTACAATCCAAATCGCATCCATTTCCATAGCTCAAATGTTTATTTCATGGTCCTATTATTACAGTCATCCATTATAAAACATAAAGGGTTTTAAAGGTCCCATTTAAATCTATCTGCACATAACCAAATATATCATATTAACCAATTGAAACAACTAAAACCCATTTTTCCAACAAGAGGTCGTCACATCGAATCCTATAGATGTCCAGACTCAATACAATAACATTAATAAAACCATAATCATTTTATACTCAAGCAGTAAGCAATCACATAACCATCTCTATACAGTCCATGCTATATATCTAGTATGTGCAGGCTACGCTTTTAAGCTATGCCACAATCCTTAAATCCAAACAACGCATACATGAACAGTGAGGTCATAAAGACCCTAGTTATAGCCTCAGCCAAATTCCAATCTAAACACATAGTCACACTATTGAAACCAAATCGATATCGTGGGTTTTCATAACCCTAACTATTACAGCCCGATTCTTTCGAAGTAAACAATGTACAAATAAAATGCCAACTAAAAGTTATCGCAGTCATTGGGATAGGCACATGCCATTCGTGGCATGGCCTGCACCCACGCTAAGCCAATATGAAACTAAGGATGCAATACTCTATTTTAAAACACAGAATCCATTTATACGCTAACGCAGAGCACATGGTGGAAAGCCAATGGGCTACGGCACCATTGTTACAATGGTGCAACCCATGGCATAATGCTTAAGCTCTAGAAGCTCCCTACTCAAAATACAAACCAAACAAACAGAGTGTTGTGCATACGGCCATAACCCAACACAATAATTTATACACAGAGTAAATTTCCATAGCCTGTAAGGCCACAATTGATCCCATTAAATTCCACACAAAATGCAGCAATTAAATAACCATACAAAACCCAAGTTTACACAATATTAAACAGCGATTGAAATCGTAGGAATTTCATACCAGATATATCACAGTCTCCATATTATAAAAACCAGCGCGTTGTGTATTTACACAGAGAGGCACAAAATCCCTTTGATGGACAGTCAAGTATCAAAAAAATTATTGGCAAGTTGTGAGCTATGGCACCATTACAAGTAATGGTGTAGCCACGACCCAAACAAATGCCAAACCTCTCAACGAGAGACCATTTAAAAACTAGAGCAAGCTACATCCTAAACCCCAAAGGCAGAGTATACAAAGTACCATCGAAACCCCAACCCAGTAAATATTTCCAACTCAAGAATGTCAGAACAAGAGGAGGCAAGTAATCTTGCTGGCAGGCTTACCATGGCCGTGGATAAGAAATCCCAAATGGACAAGTGCATCCTGTGCAAAGCCCGGAGCGCCTTCTCATTCACCTATATACAAACCCACAATGGCATGAGGAGCATGACCACGCAATGAAGGAACCAATGAAGAAAATCCATTTCTACATAGAGCCAGTTGAGCTTACCTGCAAATTGATGGGGTCGTCTCATTTCTCCAAATGCGAAGAGGCCACACTACACCACAATGCCAAAACCATATTGCACAAACAACGAAATCCAAGTCCTTTGCCAATGGTTTTCACCAACCTCGATGGCATTAATGGCACCATCTAATGGCCATTAATGCCACCATAAACCCCAACCATAAGTTTATGGATCAACATCATATCAACCAAGCCATATGTTAAACCCTCTATACTATGGGTTCGCCACCCTTTAAATGTCAGCACATGCTCAAGGCTAATGACATGGTATGTATACCATAGTCCCAACCTTATGGTATGCGCAGCCCTTAATACTATCATATAACGTTATAATGTTTTCCTTTAGCATCAAACTTATAGTGTTATCACTTGCCCTTTATGCTAGCTCATATAGGTAGTGTATGCGCTTGAGTTGTAAGTCTAGGTTGTACCATTTAGGAATCATGGAAAATTTAGTATGCCATGATGCCCTCGCTAGGAAGAACAAGCGTAAGTTTACAAGATCGTAACCAAGGTAAACCTGCAAAAATAGAATCAAGAGACGAGTAAGTAACTAAACAAGAGATCAACAATAATAATGGAAGGACAGTAAGATACTTTATAGAATCCAGTAATTTAATGAATAAAGATAATTAGCAAACATAGAGCGTAACTGAGTCGTAAAATGGAACAGTAACAAAAGAACAAGGCAGAATAGGAAGTTTAACTAAGAACTGAATGGTGTCAAGTAACCAATAATCCCAATGTTGCAAGAGTAACCTGTGAATGAATGAATAAGGTGCCTTACTTTGAATGAGCTAAGTAAGCCTGCATAATGAAGAATAACCTTACCTCTTAGATTTTCATGGGAGAATGAGTCCTACCACTCCATCACTTTGTTACCATCAATAAAGTTAAGTTAGTTTTTATTCAATAAACAAAGTATACATGTGCAAGAGCAGAACAATGATCTATATAACTCATTAATTCACCGATAGTAATAACTAAGATATATCGACATTTTAAATAACGGAATTAAGAAATAAGAAGTAAATGAACTAATAGTCACTGAATGGATAAGCAATTAACAAGATAGTGGGTTGAATCCGAAGAGGTTGAAAGTTCAAGGAGCATGTATGTTTCCGCATGAGTACTAATGATCCCTTCTGGGTAGTTTCCACTAGCCTATAAAAAAAATAAAATTTCAATTTTTGGGGACATTACAAGTGGTATCAGAGCCCAGTTTCAATACTAAGAGACTTATGGGTGCACCAAGAATTCACGCAGAGAAAATAAAGTATGACAATTAATGTTTGTTACTAACAGAAAAATTTTGCTGCTATTAAAAATTTGTGTGTTACAGGAAAATTTTTGCAGCGGTGTTCAGTTTATGAATACTGAGGAAGAAAAAAGCCGACGGGAAGAAATGACCACCCCCACTTCGGAAGTGAACTTAGTGGTCGAGATAAAATCTGATGTGCTGAAAACTTTGCATAGTATTCAAGCTGAACTGAAGAGTTTTATAGAGGACATTCTAAATGAAATAAAGAAACAACAAGCTATAAATGAAGCATTATTGCGTAATATGATGGGAGGGATCCCGTAAGGTAAACCTACCTAGTCCACCAACAGATCCAAAAGAGAACTGTACCATGAGTGGGCCAGCAGCCCAAGAGAAGCAGAAAAAGGAGGTACACTTGAAGAAACTAAAGGAGATCATCACAATCCTGCTAGTGATGACTCACTTTCTCCACGGAGAAAGAGGCAAAGAAGTGATGAAAGTCTCCAAGGGGGGTTTCGAAAAATAAGACCCCTAACCTGTGAATGTGAAGTAAATATGTGAGAAAAGGCTAAAGAATGGTTTCTAGGAATGAGTAAGTATTTCTAGGTTCATAACTATTCTAGTGTGATGCAGGCTAGGCTTGCCATTTACATCCTGAATGGTAAGGCAGCACGATGGTGGCAAGATTTAAAACACACCAAGAAAGATGAGCTGCAAGAAATAAGCTGGGAAAAATTTCAAAATATTTTCCAAGAAAAATACATGTTGGAAAGGTTCTTTGATCACAAGGTAAAAGAGTTCCATGAACTTCGCATGGGGTCCATGACTATGGACTCATTTATAAATAGATTTCTAGATTTGCTGCATTATGTATCGTATATCAAAGAAGAAAAGGTGAAGATCCAGTAGTTCCTAGGATGTCTTCCTCCCAGTTTTTAGGATAGGATTGAATTCGGCATGCCAAAGACTCTATATGCTACACTGCACAAGGCCCGAATCTGCTATGAGCATGGGCAGTTATGGTAAGAAAACCAAAATCAAAACAGAAAAAATTCTAGAAACTTTTCTTATAACCACAATCCTGGGTCAAACCCGTAGCCTTATAGAAAGAAAAATAACATCTTTCCAGCAAACAAGAACTTCAACAAAACTGGTATGTAGCCTTATGTACCAACTCCTAATGGTAATAAGGAAGTGGCAAGTGGAGCCAATGCTAACCCTTTAGCGATCAAGTGTTGGAACTACAACAGGTTGCATTATGCCTGATATTGTAAGAACAAGAACAATGGAGTCTTGCATAACCTTCAAGAAGAACCTACCATTGAGGATATAGCGGGAATCCTGTGAATCTATGTAACATTAGATGGCTGACAAGCGAAACATCAAGTGACAATGGTCGAGATCAAAGGTAAGATCTTGAACACCTATGTTTCAATACTTATTGATCCCGATGCTTGCTGAAGCTATGTTGCACCTAAGATTGTTGATTTATGCAACTTTGGAAAAGTAAAGCATGATAAAACATGGCTAGTACAGTTAGCCACTGATACAAAATGAAAGCTTTCAGAAATTGTTAAAGAATGTGAAGTAAACTTGAATGGTTTCCTTACTAAGGTAAACGTGAACATCCTACCTTTAGGATCATATGATATTCTTATCGGCATGGACTAGTTGGAACATTACCCTGTCATGCTTGATTGTCTACACAAGTCTATCTTGTGTACTGATAGCTAAGGGAACCAAGTGAAGGTTCAAGGCATCCCAAAGAAAGTTTCTGTAAGACAAATCTCTGCCTTACAAGCAAAGAAATGTGTTAGGAAGGGTTGCAAGTTATTTGTGGTGAACATCAAAGATGTAGAGTCTGGTAGAGAACAATGCATAGAAGAATTCCCCGTTCTTGAAGAATTCAAGGATGTGTTTCCCAAGGAAATCCCCATATTACCTCTAAAATGAGACCTAGACCTAGAGAAGGGGTATATCCGACCCAGTGTGTCCCCTTGTGGAGCATTGATTTTGTTCGTAAAGAAGGATGGTACGATGCGGATGTGCATTGATTACTATGAGTTGAACAAAATGAATATAAAGAACTGTTACCTGCTCCCTAGGATTGATGATTTGTTCGTCCAGGTGGGAGGAGCCAAAATCTTTTCGAAGATTGACCTGCGATCTGGGTGCCATCACATACGTATCCGAGACGAAGATATTCCCAAGACCGCTATTTGTATGAGGTATGGAAACTACGATTTTGTAGTGGTGTCGTTTGGTTTGACAAATGTACCTCCAAACTTTATGTGTATGATGAACAACATATTCAGTAAATATCTAGATAAGTTTTTACTAGTCTTTATTGATGACATTCTGGTTTATTCCAATAATAAAGAGGAACATGAAGAACACCTTTGCATAGTACTTCGAGTGTTGAGAGAACACCATCTCTATGCTAAGTTTAGTAAATGTGATTTTTACCAACCACAAATACAATACCTACATCACACCATATCCGAGGCAGGAATAGCCATGGACCCGAAAAAGATTTGAGCTATAAAGGATTGGCCTACCTCGACTAGTGTCACTGACATTAGGTCATTCTTAGGATTAGTCAGATATTATTGAAAGTTCATTGAGAACTTCTAGAGAATTGCTTTCCCCTTGACAGCTTTGTAGAAGAAAGCAAACAAGTTCTTATGGACTGACAAGTGTGAATAAAGTTTTCAAAAGCTGAAGCATCTTTTGATGACCACACCGGTGTTGTAGATTGCGGATCTCGATGAGGATTTCGTTGTATGCACGGATGCAATCAAGGAAGGACTTGGAGGATTCCTCTTGCAAAATGACCATGCAATCTGTTATGAATCACGAAAATTAAAAGAGCATGAGAATAATTATCCCATGCACGATCTTAAGCTAGCGGCCATTATCCATGCTCTAAAGATGTGGAGGAACTACCTCATGGCAAGGAAGTTCCTTCTAAAGACTGACAATATGACTCTAAAATATTTATTCGATCAATGTAATCTGAATGCGAGGCAAGCCAGATGTTTGGCTTTCCTAAGTGAGTATCACTTTGAACTAAATCACATTAAGGGTAAAGAGAACAAAGTTGTTGAGGCTTTGAGTCGACAGACTAATATGATAAATGAGGTGACCCTGAGTCAAAATGATGCAGATTTGCATGAAAAATTAGAAATACTAACAAGGTTGACCCGTTCTATGTTGAAATCCTCAAGAAGGTCCAGGAGGACCAGTTGTTTCAACAACAGAAGGAATACAAGGTGGATGACTCCAGACTACTATGGCCCAAGGATAGATTGTATGTTCCAAATGGAGGGGACATTCAGTCCAACATCCTCACACAATTTCATAGGGCACCCTACTCAGGGAACCTGGGATATCAGAATATGATATCTACCATCAAGAGACACTTTCTATGGCCTAAGTTAAAGGTCGACATTGCAATGTTTATTGCAAAATGTCAGGAACGGAAGCTAGTTAAAGCTGAGCACCAGAATCCTTCAGGATTGCTATAGCCATTTCCTATTCCATAATGAAAATGGGAGGTTATTAGTATGGATTTTATTACTGGCTTACCGAAAATTAAGAAGCAAAATGATTCCATCTTTGTAGTCATTGACAAGCTATCAAAGGCAGCACACTTCACCCCCATGAAATCAATCTACAAGGTCGTGAACATTACCGATATCTTCCTGGAAGAGATATTTAGATTACATGGGATACCCAAAGTAATTATCTCAGATCGAGATGTTAAGTTTAAAAGAAACTTTTGGAGATATTTATTCTCTGGATTAGAGACGCAGCTAAACTTTAGCACTGCTTATCACCCGCAGACAGACGGTCAGACAAAAAGAGTAAACCAAATTGTTGAATACATGCTTTGAATGTATGTCATGAACAACCCCACCAATTGGAAGGATTATCTGCACCTTGCAGAGTTTTCATATAACAATGGGTATCAGGCTTCTGCCAAGATGAGTCCTTTCGAGGTACTCTATGGACAGAAATGTAGGACCCCAATTACTTGGGACAGTCCATTGGATCGGATCATGTTAGGGCCTGACCTATTATTGGACTTGGAACAGTTAGTTACCAAGGTCGAGGGAAATCTTAAAGAGGAATAAGACCGTCAGAAAAGTTATGCGGATAATAAAAGGAAGAATAAATACTATCAAGTAGGTGAGCATGTCTACTTGAAAGTGAAAGAAAAATGAAGCTCTTTGAGCTTGGGTAGGTGTGGTAAGTTAGTGCCTAGGTTTTGTGGACCTTTTGAAATTCTGGCCAAGAAAGGACCAGTGGATTATGAACTAGCATTACCTATGCACGTAAGATTGCATAATGTTTTCCATGCATATTTATTAAATAAATATGTTTATGACACTAAGCATGTCATTGATTGGTCATTATTACAGGTGGAACCTAAGGGGTAATTTGCCCCTGAGCCTTTGCATATATTGGACAAGAGAGAATTACAGCTTCAGAAGAGCACTGTAGTCCAATTGAAAGTGCAGTGGAAGCACTTTGAAGTAGATGAGGCTACCTGGGAGAATGAGGCCACCATGAGAAAGGATTACCTTGCCTTGTTTCATGATATCATTCAGAGTCCCTAGAACACCAAGGATGGTGTTGTACTAAGCAGAGAGGGATGTAATATCCCAAATTTTGGACCTACCATTTATAGGAATGAGCCTATTGACCATGATGATTATCTTGATGTTTTATTTTATATTGGGTCAAAGATCCCACTGCATATGAACATGATGATTTGTTTTGTATATTGGGTGTAAGCCAATTGTTGATGATATATAGGTATATATATGTTTTGTGTTGGGCGTGGACCCTGAAGCACATGATTGATGAAATTTTTTGTGTTGGGTGTGGACCCTGAAGCACATGAACAATGAGATGCTTTGTGTTGAGCGAGAGGCTCTGGAGCACATGAGTACTTACATTTGTGTTGAGCATAAATCTCTGGAACAAATGAAAATATAATTTGGAAATGTTGGGCATAAGATTTGGATCATTTCATGTTGGTGCTGAGCATAAGCTCTGGAGCATCAGATATTTGACCATTGTATCCCTAGGTGTATCGTACAAGTACATCCTAGCATTTAACGGTTGAGCGAGAGCTCTGTAATTGCACTATGTTTGCAACTCCCTATTATAAGCATTGAGTATGGGCTCTAGTAAGTGCTAGGGGTTGCTGAAAATATTAAAATCACCTCCAAGTGAAAACGACTCAAGGAATAATATTGATCTCATCATACTTATTTTTAAGTGATTAAACAAAATTTCGAATTTCTGTATTCTCATCAAGTACTGAAGAACTACCATGTTATATGAGGGAAATCCAACATGCAAGGATGTTTAGAGTAGCCTAGCCTATTAGACCTGATCCATATATCTACTTCACCTTCATAAAAGAAGTGTTGTTAAGTCTAAGGGATCATGACACATGATGCCCGAAGACAAGTGTTAACAAGTATTTTAATACTATGTATTTTATACATAGTATGTATACATAATTAATTATAATTGATTATATAATGGAATAAAGAAAGAAGAGAAGCTCCACCAATTATTATTTATTATTAAAGGATTAATAAATAGTGAAATATCTATGAAAGACTAACTAGGAACTAGTTAAAAGTTCCTATGTTAAGAACTGAAAATTACCCCAGTAAATTAAAAAGGGTTAAATCAAGAAACCAATGATTTCTTGATTTAACTGCCCCTTTAACTAAAAAGTCTGCCTATAAAGACTCAAGCCAAGAAAAGGCTTGGGGGTTCTGTTTTTTCATCTAGGAGAATTATTATTCTACCTATTCTACTCCCAAGTGTTTTCTTGGAGAACTTATCCTGCAAGGAAAAGAGGATTGATTCAGAACTGATTACTAGTTAGGAAACCCTACCTTAGGAGCTCTAAGCTACTTGCATGTTGGAGTCTAGCTCGGGGGTATCCTGATTAAAACCAGGAATGGTTTCGGATCAGGGTTGGGAGGAATGTGGTAGTTCCCAAGTGATTTGGTCATCAAACAGAGGTCAGATCTGCATTGAATTGTTAATGCTGGTTATTTAAGTGTGCAGGTGTAGCCATTGACAAAGCTTCAATTTTAGGTATGAAACCCTTGAAGGCCTATTCTGCTTCTTCCCAAAGTTTCATTACTTTTTATGTTAAGTAATGGTGGCAATGAAATTTCTAACCCTAATGGTTATGTTTTATGGTTATCAATCTGCTAAGGTTGTATATGCAATTTACTAATCATAGGCTGGAGAAATCTTATTATATGTTGTACATTACTAGGGTTTGTACTTTGAGTGGATTTCTGTAGTTATCTCCATGTTTAGTTTATGTGCACCACACCTAGTTTTTGTTCCCAATCAGCCTATTCTACAGGTGGCATTACTTTACTGACATATTTCATTTGTGAGCAGAGGATTGTTTTTAATTCAAGATTAGTTCAGAAGTATATATATATATATATATATAATATACAGAGAGAGAGAGAGAGAGAGAGAGAGAGAGAGAGAGAGAATTATATATATATATATATAGAATTACACACACACACACACACACACATATATATCAGTATTCAAATAGTTTTATAATTTATGTACTATTTGATTTACTATAAACTAAAGAATAGAACCTAAATATTTTAAACTAGATGTGTTAGGAATAGAATTCATATAATAAACAAGCTAACAACTATTAAATCCCTTCTAAGGTCTTCTCAACATAATCATGTAGAAACAAATTAAATATCATAACATTCCATTTTAATAAACATAATCATACTTATCCAAACAGAGAAGGCATTGTGACCATCCATGTGGTCCATTATCAAATTCTATATTATTATATAAAATCTACAATCCAAATCGCATCCATTTCCATAAATCAAATGTTTATTTCACAATCCTATTATTATAGTCATCCATTATAAAACATAAAGAGTTTTAAAGGTCCCATTTAAATCTATCTACACATAACCAAACATATAATATTAGCCATTTGAAACAACTACAACCCATTTTCCCAACAAGAGGTCACGACATCGAATATTATAGATGTCCATACTCAATACAATAACATTAATAAAACCATAAGAATTTTATACTCAAGCAGTAAGCAATTGCATAACCATCTCTATACAGTCCATGCTATATATCTAGTATGTGCAGACTACGCTTTTAAGCTATGCCACAATCCTTAAATCCAAACAACGCATACACTAACAGTGAGGCTGTAAAGACCCTAGTTATGGCATAGGCCAAAGTCCAATCTAAACAAACAGTCATGCTATGTAAACCAAATTGATATCCTGGGTTGTCATAAACATGGCTGTTACAGCCCGATTCTTTCCAAGTAAACAATGTACAAATAAAATGCCAACTAAAATCTATTTCAGTCATTGGGATAGGCACATCCCATTCGTGGCGTGGCCTACACCCACGTTGAGCCAATATGGAACTAAAGATGAAATACTCTGTTTTAAAACACATACTCCATTTATACGCTAACGCAGAGCACGTGGTGGCAAGCCAATGGGCTACAAAACCATTGTTACAATGGTGCAGCCCATGGCATAATTCCTAAGATCTAGAAGCTCCCTACTCAAAATACAAACCAAACAAATAGAGTGTTGTGCATACAGCCATAACCCAACACAATAATTTATACACAGAGAAAATTTCCACAGGTTGTAAGTCCACATAAAATGCAGCAATTAAATAACCATACAAAACCCAAGTTTACATAGTATTAAACACTGAGTGAAATATTAGGCATTTCATACCAAATATATTACAGTCTCCATATTATAAAAACCAACATGCCATGTATTTACACAGAGAGGCGCAAAACCCCTTTGATGGATAGTCAAGTATCAAAAAATTTATTGGAAAGCTGTGAGCTATGGCACCATTACAAGTAATGGTGCAACCACGGCCCAAATAAATGCCAAACCTCTCAATGAGAGACCATTTAAAAACTAGAGAAAGCTACATCCTAAACCCCGAAGGTAGACTATACAAAGTACCATCGAAACCCCAACCCAGTAAATATTTCCAACTCAGGAATGCGAGAAAGAGAGGAGGCAAGTAATCTTGCTAGCAGGCTTACCATGGCCATGGAGAAGAAATCCCAAATCAACAAGTGCAGCCTATGAAAACCCCGGAGTGCCTTCACATTGACCTGCAGACAAGCCCACAATGACATGAGGAGCATGACCATGCAATGAAGGAACCAATGAAGCAAATGCATTTCTACACAAAGTTGGTTGATCTTACCTACGAATCGATGGGGTCGTCTCCTTTCTCCAAACACCCAGAGGCCACACTACACCACAATGCCAAAACCATATTGCACAAACAATGAATGCCAAGTCCTTTGCCAAGGGTGTTCACCAACCCCGATCGCATTAATGGCACCAGCTGGTGGCCATTAACGCCACCATAAACCCCAACCATAATTTTATGGATCAACTTCATATCAACCAAGCCATACGTTAAACCCTCTATATTATGGATTTGCCACCCTTTAAATGTCACCGCAGTCTCAAGGCTAATGACATGGTATGTATACCATAGTCCTGCTGGCCTGATTTTATGACCTGGGCCAACTAAAAATAAATAGTCCACACAAAGTGCTTAAAACAGCCCTCGGTGTGTTTGGAATGACTAAATCTCGTAGGTTATGGTCTCCTACTACCAATTGAATTTATCCTCTTAAGAAGAATATAAAAACTCAGCAAAATGTATCTTATATTAATCTAAAGTTTATATAACCCTAAAATTGGTTTCCTAATGAAAGTCCCTTGATTTCTTTGGTTTTGGTTTTCAGTTTTCTAGTTAAGGAACTAAACAAAATAATCTATTTTTGAATCCTAATTAAAAGTTATTAAATTTAAACTAAACTAAAACTATGAATTAAAATTTAACTAACTACCCTATCTAAGCTGAGAGCAAGTTGGAAAACTAGATTAATTATCAATTAATGATTTGAATTAACAAAGAGGTAAACGATAACAATTCAAATGAAAATACCTAAATTATTATCCTGCAAATCACTTTGTTGAATATGCACAACAACAGAAAATTAAAATAGAAAAACTACTTTGATTTATCGTGTGATGTCCTATTAATCAATAACTAATGTTCAATACTAAATATTTGAATAACAGGATTATATTCATTTATGAAAACATTGTAAAAATACAAATGAGATCAAAAATAAATATGAAATGTATTATTACCAAATCTCAATTATCAATAAAAATATTAATAAACTAGACTTATTAATACTTTCAATCAAACATCAATATTGTGCAAAGAGAGTATATTTTCAGATAATAAACACAATTATATCACAGTACAATTGCATACAATGTAAGATGAGAAAATAGTATATTGAAATATATATATTAAGTTTTCAGAAATAGTGTGAAAATTAAACCCAAGTGATAGAACAATTGCACTCACAAAATTGCTAATCAAACATGCAAAATTACAAACAAAGGAGACTGAAATTGGAGCATAACACTAATATGTATTGAATAAGTGTACAATAGCCAACCTTATGAAGTCATAGGATGCTACAATATATAATTACATGATAGATTCGAATGCATAGGGATGCCATTCGAAATAGTCAAAAAGTAGGCTTACTAAATCTAGTCAAATACCCCATAGGTGCATAAAGCAGTTTCCAAATCTACCTAGAGGCTCATGTAAATTTGAGCATATAGATCTGTAGACAAACACACAACTCACAAAGAAGATCTCACAATTTACTCAGCCATTGAAGAATGAAACAGTGCAAAAGGCTTGCAGCTGTGAATGCTTTCATTAATCAAAAAAAGTAATCCAGATAATAATTACAATGATGTAAAATGGCTTTAATAGCCACAAGCAATTCGAATCCACATGAGGAAGTTCGAATTGATGACTCTACTTGACTGTAGGTAACCAAGACTTGTCTAAATCACAATTGGAGTTCTAAAACACAACCAACTGTTACATTTAGTATTAAATAATGGTTAACTGATTGTGGTAGGTGAGAAAAGCACCCCACATGTGTGCAATTAATTAAACCATTATTTAACTAGATGTAACTGACTCCTTACTTGGCTTGACTAGTCATCAACTGAAGTTAAGGACCCAGTAGTTAACTGTCCTTGTCTAAATCATAACCGGAGTTCTAAAACACAACCAACCGTTACATTTAGTATTAAATAATGGTTAACTGATTGTGGTAGGTGAGAAAAGCACCCCACATGTGTGCAATTAATTAAACCATTATTTAACTAGATGTAACTGACTCCTTACTTGGCTTGACTAGTCATCAACTGAAGTTAAGGACCCAGTAGTTAACTGTCCTTTTCTAAATCATTATCGGAGTTCTAAAACACAACCAACCGTTACCTTTAGTATTAAATAATGGTTAACTGATTGTGGTAGGTGAGAAAAGCACCCCACATGTGTGCAATTAATTAAACCATTATTTAACTAGATGTAACTGACTCCTTACTTGGCTTGACTAGTCATCAACTGAAGTTAAGGACCCAGTAGTTAACTGTCCTTTTCTAAATCATTATCGGAGTTCTAAAACACAACCAACCGTTACCTTTAGTATTAAATAATGGTTAACTGATTGTGGTAGGTGAGAAAAGCACCCCACATGTGTGCAATTAATTAAACCATTATTTAACTAGATGTAACTGACTCCTTACTTGGCTTGACTAGTCATCAACTGAAGTTAAGGACCCAGTAGTTAACTGTCCTTTTCTAAATCATTATCGGAGTTCTAAAACACAACCAACCGTTACCTTTAGTATTAAATAATGGTTAACTGATTGTGGTAGGTGAGAAAAGCACCCCACATGTGTGCAATTAATTAAACCATTATTTAACTAGATGTAACTGACTCCTTACTTGGCTTGACTAGTCATCAACTGAAGTTAAGGACCCAGTAGTTAACTGTCCTTTTCTAAATCATTATCGGAGTTCTAAAACACAACCAACCGTTACCTTTAGTATTAAATAATGGTTAACTGATTGTGGTAGGTGAGAAAAGCACCCCACATGTGTGCAATTAATTAAACCATTATTTAACTAGATGTAACTGACTCCTTACTTGGCTTGACTAGTCATCAACTGAAGTTAAGGACCCAGTAGTTAACTGTCCTTTTCTAAATCATTATCGGAGTTCTAAAACACAACCAACCGTTACCTTTAGTATTAAATAATGGTTAACTGATTGTGGTAGGTGAGAAAAGCACCCCACATGTGTGCAATTAATTAAACCATTATTTAACTAGATGTAACTGACTCCTTACTTGGCTTGACTAGTCATCAACTGAAGTTAAGGACCCAGTAGTTAACTGTCCTTTTCTAAATCATTATCGGAGTTCTAAAACACAACCAACCGTTACCTTTAGTATTAAATAATGGTTAACTGATTGTGGTAGGTGAGAAAAGCACCCCACATGTGTGCAATTAATTAAACCATTATTTAACTAGATGTAACTGACTCCTTACTTGGCTTGACTAGTCATCAACTGAAGTTAAGGACCCAGTAGTTAACTGTCCTTTTCTAAATCATTATCGGAGTTCTAAAACACAACCAACCGTTACCTTTAGTATTAAATAATGGTTAACTGATTGTGGTAGGTGAGAAAAGCACCCCACATGTGTGCAATTAATTAAACCATTATTTAACTAGATGTAACTGACTCCTTACTTGGCTTGACTAGTCATCAACTGAAGTTAAGGACCCAGTAGTTAACTGTCCTTTTCTAAATCATTATCGGAGTTCTAAAACACAACCAACCGTTACCTTTAGTATTAAATAATGGTTAACTGATTGTGGTAGGTGAGAAAAGCACCCCACATGTGTGCAATTAATTAAACCATTATTTAACTAGATGTAACTGACTCCTTACTTGGCTTGACTAGTCATCAACTGAAGTTAAGGACCCAGTAGTTAACTGTCCTTTTCTAAATCATTATCGGAGTTCTAAAACACAACCAACCGTTACCTTTAGTATTAAATAATGGTTAACTGATTGTGGTAGGTGAGAAAAGCACCCCACATGTGTGCAATTAATTAAACCATTATTTAACTAGATGTAACTGACTCCTTACTTGGCTTGACTAGTCATCAACTGAAGTTAAGGACCCAGTAGTTAACTGTCCTTTTCTAAATCATTATCGGAGTTCTAAAACACAACCAACCGTTACCTTTAGTATTAAATAATGGTTAACTGATTGTGGTAGGTGAGAAAAGCACCCCACATGTGTGCAATTAATTAAACCATTATTTAACTAGATGTAACTGACTCCTTACTTGGCTTGACTAGTCATCAACTGAAGTTAAGGACCCAGTAGTTAACTGTCCTTTTCTAAATCATTATCGGAGTTCTAAAACACAACCAACCGTTACCTTTAGTATTAAATAATGGTTAACTGATTGTGGTAGGTGAGAAAAGCACCCCACATGTGTGCAATTAATTAAACCATTATTTAACTAGATGTAACTGACTCCTTACTTGGCTTGACTAGTCATCAACTGAAGTTAACTGACCTTGGTTGGTTTCGGCACTCCCAGTTGCTTCCTAAATTGTAGGGATTGATCTAGGAGACTCCTAAACTTATGCAATCAAGTGCAATAAGTGGTAGTGAGCCTCAATTAGTGTTCCCCACACTTTGGTAATTGAAACATGAGCCCCAATTAGGCTAAGTTTAACCAAGGGTGCTAATGACTATAAATAGACTGGATGGACTCCCGATTTAGACATGACTCCCGATTTAGACATATGACCAAATTTGGACAAGGGAGGATTAATAATCCTAACAGCTCACGAATTGGAAAATTCAAGTATGCAAGATAATAAGTGATGGAAAGAGAAATCATGCATTCTTTTATTAGGAGAAAATAATGGAGGATGATGAGGGAAGAAAACAAGTCAACTACACCTAGTCTTACTTTCCCTTTTGCCATAAATCTCAATAAAGCTAGCAACTTAGCAGAAAAAGCAGATATGCACTAGGAAGGATCTAGAATAAAGAAGATATGCTAAATATGGATTCCATAAGGTTTCCCAAGTGCTCCATGACTCAATTTTATCAAGTTTTACTACTATGGCATGTGGAAGACAACTTGCATAGAGTGGAATATTGGAAACTAGGCAAATAAGACAAAAATGGATTAATTAATGTCTAAGGTAGGTAACTATGGGTTTATTATTATAAAACCCCCCCTTAAGCCTGACTTTATGAGGAAATATCAAAAAAATATAGGGCCTAGCAACAAGGATTAGTCACCATTTACATACTGCATGTCCATTTAACGAAGGAAAGAGGAAAAAACCCAGTGGGAAAATCCTCCCTTAAACATGGATAGTAAAACAAAATTTCAAAATCTTGTCATCAATCATGCTTCACAGCATGATCAATAATCCCCAGCAGTGATTTGATATTTCTGAATGTATTCTCACAAAAAAAATTGGGGAAGATGTCTGCTACTTGTTCTGAAGATGCACAGAAGAGTAGGTGAATGGTGCCATCATGCACAAGCTATCTGATGTAGTGCTTATGGATCTCAATATGTTTGGTTCTCTGTCTCTGAACTGGATCATTGCATATTTGAATGGTGCTCTGATTATCACAATAGATAATATTTGAAAACTCTGATTCAAAGACACACTCACCAAGTATCCCCTGCAACCATAAACATTGAGTTGTTGCATTTACAACTCCTCTGTACTCTGCTTCTGTAGCTGAGAGTGCACTGGATCATTGCATATTTGAATGGTGCTCTGATTATCACAATAGATAATATTTGAAAACTCTGATTCAAAGACACACTCACCAAGTATCCCCTGCAACCATAAACATTGAGTTGTTGCATTTACAACTCCTCTGTACTCTGCTTCTGTAGCTGAGAGTGCTATGGCACTCTGTTTCTTACTTGACCAGCTGATTAGTCCTTCAGCAAGCATGAACACATATCCTGATGTTGAATTTTGATCTTTGTTTTCACTTGCCCAGTCACTGTTAGTAAACCCAATCAAATCAAGATCAAATTTAGCTTTGTAGAAGATCCCATGAATTCTTGTTCCCTAAACAAAGTTAAGGATCCTTTTGGCTTCTCTCCAATGGATCTCATGAGGATGATCCATGTATCTTGAAGCCACACTTACTACATAATAAATATCAGGTTGAGTGTGTGTAAGGTACATCAAACACCCAATCAAATTCCTATAAAGTTTATTATTTACCATAGCAGAAAAACCTACTTCTTCAAGCTTAACTCCTGAAAGGAAGGGAGTTATGCTTGACCTAAAATATTTCATGTTGAAATTGTTCAACAAATATAAAGCATACTTGTACTGATGTACTTTTATTCCATGTTGGGATTGAGCAATTTCAAGACCCAAGAATTGGCTCAACAACCCCAAATCAGTCATAGAAAATGCATGGTTCATTGCATCCTTCAAGGAGGCAATCTATTTCTTTGAACTTTTTGTAATCAGAAGGTCATCCACAAACAAGACAATAATCATCAAAGAACCATGAATCAGCTTCAAATAAACATTAGGATTATACTTGCATTGAACAAAACTCAATGACAACAGAAATCCATCAATCTCGGCATACCAAGCCTTGGGGGCTTGCTTAATCCCATACAATGATTTCTTTAACCTACACACAAAAGAAGGATTAGAAACAAACCATTGAGGCTGCTACATGTAAATCTCTTTAGTAAGATCTACATTTAGGGAAGCACATTTCACACCCATGTGATGTACCTCTCACTGCTTCTAAGCTGCAATGGCTAAGGCTAGCCTAATGGAGTCCATATTTTCCACTGGTGCAAAGGATTCATTGTAGTCAATACCATGTACCCATGAGTAGCCCTTGGCTACCAATATTTTCTTATATTTCAAAGGTGAACCATCAATAGCAAACTTAGTTTTGAAAACCCACTTACATTGAACTAGCTTCCTCCCTTGGGGAAGATCAACCAGTTCCCAAGTGTTGTTCTTCTGGAGTGAGTTGGATTCTTATTTTATGGATGCTTTCCATATTGGATCATGTGCTTCATATTAATATGTCTGTGGGTCTGATTCAACCATCAGATAGCACTTATCTACAAACAAAGGGTCTTTCATACACAAGGCACTCTCAAACTGAGATCTAGTCCTCCTAGGATCACTAGGATTTCTAGCTAGTTCCCCAGCTGCATGAATGGTATTTGCTTCCAATTTTGGTATTTTAGGACTGTCAATATCTGCAATTAAATCATCATTATCATACATATCAGAATCAGCAAACTCATTTGTCTCTTCACTTACATTCAATGGTTCTGGTGGTGAAGAAGACTCTCCAACTTCAACTACTGCTAAAGGCTCTTCTTGGAACTGAACACTCCTTCCAATGAAGGATTTTTTTTGCTCAAATTGATCAGCTTGTACCCTTTTGGATATTCAGAGTACCCAAAAAATAGACACTCTTTGCTTTGGGGCTGCAAAGACTTCCTCTTTTCTGTTGGAATTCTAGCCCAAGCCTTTGAGCCAACAATCCTGAAATGGGTCACATCTGGCTTGTGCCCACTCCAAGATTCGAAAGGAGTCATACCATCAATATTTTTATGAGGCACCCTATTCTGGATATAGCATGCACATTTTATAGCCTTGGCCCAAAACTTTGGTGGCAAAGTCTTAGCCTCCATAATACAGGTTGCAATCTCCTTCAGTGATATGTTCTTTCTCTCAGCAACACCATTTTGTTGTGGTGTGTAAGGGATTAAATGCTACATATGAATACCTGGATATTCACACAATTGAATGAACTCAGACTTGACATACTCACCACCATTGTCAGATCTAAGGATCTTGAGTCTCCTCCTAGACTAGTTTTCAACCAAAGCCTTAAAGACTTTGAAGAGGCCAAAAATTTCAGACTTATCCTTCAGGAAGTAAACCCAACAATACCTGGAAAAGTAATCTATGAAGGTCAATGCATATTTGGCTTGAATCATTGACATGTGAGGAAATGGACCAGAAAAATCATTGTGGATCAACTCAAGAGGTGCAGAGGTTCTCTCATGACTATCTCTCTCAAATTTACGCTCTAGGTGTTTTCCTAGGATACAACCTTGACAGACTCCCTAGGAAAACTTAATCTTTGGTAACCCTATGAAAATTTATTTTTCACTTAGATCAGAAAGATACTTATAGTTAAGATGGCCAAATATTTCATGCCAAATATTGCTTGCCTCATTAGCATGAATCAGAAGAGTAGAGGGGTTTGAGTAGGGTAGAAAATGTTAAAACATGTATACCTTCGAAGTGTGATCTACAACTCCTTTTGCAATGACTTTACCATTCGATATCTCTGTGATATCAACTTCATTAGGGGAGAATATGACCTTCTTTGGAGACCCTGTGTGGATCATTTGATACACTAACAAGAGGTTAGAGGCAAGACCTAGAATATACAATACATTATTGAACTTACCATGGTCAAGATCAATCCTTCCTTTCCCCAAACTATCAGTGAGAGAGTCATCTCCCAGCACTATTGGTGGACCTTTCGACATGTCAAGAGAGGAGAATGCCTCCTTGGTCGAAACCATATGTCTTGAAGCTCCAGAGTCTATGATGAAGCTAGGTGAGCTTGATGTGCCAACAACCAAAGCATGTACTCTCTCTCTGTCCTCTGAATTTGATCCTCCTTCCCTCTTCTTTGAGCAATCAGGAAGGGATATGTTATTCTTCTCTAGGAGTGGGATCAACATGTCAATTTGCTTCTTCATGCAGGATCTTTCAGGATGATAGCCCTTACTGCAATATGCGCACTTGCTCATTTCTCCTTTGTTCTTCTTCTTCTGGAAGTTCTTCTTGGAGCCTTGGGGCTCCTCTTAAGACTTGTTCTTGTCTCTCTTTTGCTCAGGTGGCTTCTTAGATTTCTTCTTGCCTTTTGAATCCACCCTCAAATCTCCAGCAACCAAATCTTGGTCTTTGGAAGGTTTGATGGTGCCCATCATCACCAGTTTATCTTGTTCTTGTGTGAGGGATTCCATGAACTCTGCAAGCTTAAGCATCATCCAGGCTCGAGATGTCAACTTGGTGGCATGGAAGGTAAAAAAAACACTGAATATTTAGGGCCAATATTTGAGAGTATGGCCAAAACTAGTTTCTATTCCTTCTTTTCAATTCCACATTGTTTTAGCTGCAAAACAAGGGCTTTAAACAAGGAAAAGTAGAGTTACAGGGATTCGAAGCTAATGGGACTCAAAGAGATCAATTCGTTCTCAATTTGATGTCCTCTCATCTCATCTGTCTTACCAAAAATCTCTACAAGTTTCTCCCACACTTTATTAGGTGATGTCAATCCATCAAGATGGAAAAGGATGTCTCTGGATATGCTTAGACACAGAAGACCATAGGCCTCATCCCTCCTATTGTGCCATTTAATTTTCTTTGTAGCTGCATTGGCCTCTAACTTAGTTTCCATAGTCACCCTATAGAGACCTTTCGCTCTCAACATTATCTCCATCTATGATTTCCATTCAAAGAAATTAAATGAAGTCAAGATGATCTTTTGAGATTGATCCATAGCTCTGAACTGTGCCCTTCAACCAGCAGAATGTGCTCCCATTCAAGATGTTGAACCTACAATAGCAATATGGAAGGAGATAAATCGATATACAAAGGCTTTAATACCATGTGTAAATTGAACCCAAGTGATAGAACAATTGCACTCACAAAATTGTTAATCAAACATACAAAATTACATACAAAGGAGACTGAAATTGGAGCATAACACTAATCTGTATTGAATAAATGTACAATAGACAACCTTATGAAGTCATAAGCTGCTGCAATATATAATTACATGAGATATTTGAATGCATAAGGATGCCATTCGAAATATCCAAAAAGTAGGCTTACTAAATCTAGTCAAATCCCCCATAGGTGCATAAAGAAGTTTCCAAATCTACCTAGAGGCTCACGAATTGGAAAAGTCAAGTGGGAAAGCTAATAAGTGATGGAAATACAACTCATACATGCTTTTATTAGGAGAAAATAATGGAGGATGATGAGGGAAAAAAACAAGTCAACTACACCTAGTCTTACTTTCCCTTTTGCCATAAATCTCAATAAAGCAGGCAACTTAGCAGAAAAAGTAGATATGTGCTAGGGAGGATCTGGAATAAAGAAGATATGCTAAATATGGATTCCAGGAGGTTTCCCAAGCACTCCATGACTCATTTTTAGCAAGTTTGACCTCTATGGCATGTGGAAGACAACTTGCATAGAGTGGAATATTGGAAACTAGGCAAATAAGACAAAAATGGATTAATTAATGTCTAAGGTAGGTAACTATGGGTTGATTATTCTAACAAATAGTAACAAGTACTGATACCAATTCGAGAAATCTAGTCACAATTATCCACGAAGGTAAAACTCCAGTAGAGAAATCAAAACCAGAAATTGTATTAGATTTTCAATAAGTCTTTTCTTCAATACTCCATCGACCTCTATTACAATAAGTTTCATAGTTTATATAACAAAGTATAATAATTGGCTTTCCTCATTATATGAAACTAAAACTAAAAATAAACCATTGAGCCTATACTATTGAACATATAGGACCTAGTACATTTAATTATCACCCTCTTCAATAGTGCACCTGTCATCTGAAACATCAATTTTGTAACTGGATTCTTATCTTCAAATGTCAATCTTTTTCATGTGGAAAATACGCAAAAATTGGTACTTGACACTTAACATCCAAATCATTTGAACTTGAAACAACTTCATAATCCATTGGTAAACTTTAATGAGGAGAATCAACATAAAAAATCAAAACCCTTTAAACTACGACACCTGCATAAATCAATTAAAAACATATTAATTTCTTGTTAAAATTGTGACAATGATTATAACAAGAAAATATATAAAAATATAAAACAATCCTACATAATCATCAATTCTGTAGGATGTTCATTAAAATTATACACTTACTTGTCAAAATCGAGATCATAGCAACTAAAAATAGACTGAACATTAAGTTGTGATGTGTAATTTGATACTTTCCTCAGTTTTGATATCTTGGCTTTGGGTTTTAAAATCTTTATCTCATAGATTTTTTCATTCTCCAACAATTTTTCATTCGACACAACTAGCAATTTTTCTCTTATTTATATCCATCCTTTTTTGCTTTCATGTGTTTCCATCTATCTACCCACATCAATATTTCATTTTTCTGTTGCTGCAATTATTTCTTCAACACCTCATAGGCTTCTTCTATTTCTTTTGATTGATTGATTTTACACCGCTAAGAGAGTTTAACGGATTATTTTACAGCTTTTAAAGATTCTTCCAAAGAACACTCATCATTCAAAGGTGTATTAACTCGAACTTCATGCTCTGGTAATGCAGATAATGGTGACTCACCTTCCAGAAATTTCTCAAGAGACATCACGGAATTATCATGATTAATACTCTACCCATGTTTAATATCTTTAAGTGGGGTATCATGAGGAAAAGATTCATCTTATTTACTTATAATATTGATTAATGGGGACTCCTTTCATTGCTGCATGGTGACAGGCATTGAAACAATGCCCATACTATGGGTGAATCATCAGATAAATTCTAAGATTGACCTATTATGTACTTCTTTGGTTTTGGTAAAAAATACATCTGCTAACTCTTCAAGCTTTTCATCGGACTATCCTGTATATGCTTAAATAGGAAAATAAACACAAACATAAAATTGAAAGGTGACTGACTTTCCTTGCGAGTCGCAACTAAAGAAAATGTGTTCATAGAACCTAGAAAATCTCCCAAATGGATCACATTTTTCAAGAAATACCTCACGCCTCAGCTAAATGGGTTCGTTCTGCAAAAAACCCACGTCTCAAATTTTGTTATTTTTCCTTAATTTGCTCACAGTTCATTACAGAAAATGCCTCCTGAATATTGATGGGAATCCAGTTATCTTATTCCTATTCATCCTTTAAACGTGCAGGTTGGATAAGATTTTCGATCCTTGTTTCTTTAGAGTTCATTTTTAAAATCCACTTTAGATGGATTATGCACCAAAGGTCACTTTCTCTTCTGTCGAGTTTTAGGTCAAGCAGAGAACCATCCTTCGTTTCAACCAAAGCCATTCTTATTAAAAAAAAATGATCCCATTTTTTTCCATTAAGAGACAACTGATATTGGACCAAGATTTTAATTAACCCAAGACAAAGAAGACTTTGATCCTGAACCTCAATTGTGTTTTGAACAGCAGTAGCCATTTTTTTTCTAAACTACTGAGTAAGAAATAAGGAAAATTTAACTTAGATCCCTTTAATTCCATCAATAACCTAAGATGATATAGATATACATGAGAAAATTGTCCATCACAAGTTATGAACCGAACTATCAAACGAAACGAGGGTAACCACCGAGGTTTCACAAATCTTACCAAAAAACCAAACTGTTCATTAAAATATTCGGGAAGAGGCAACATAAAAATTTTCCATTCATCTCTGTTCATCATGCCCTTCTTAAACCACCTCTCTCCAACCGATGGCAACTTGGCTGCTTCAGGTATGAAATCCTTAGAAAGAGTTAACTATAAATCCCCTATCTGCGCGATTTCACCATTGAAAGACAAAGCAAATCTACGGGTTATTTCTACATTATGGCCATTGAAATTATCAAAGAATTTTCCCCATCCAATTTTATCAACAAAACAAGTTGCTTCAGGTTCCTTAATAAGCCATTTTGAACCCTCTGGTTCAAACCGGAATAGTGAAACCATTTCACCTATCTCTGATTTTTCCTTCAATTGGGAATGATATGGCATTATCAAAATTGAAGGAATAGGTATCCAAAGTTGCATAGACATGAAACTTTCACTCGGCTGTATGGAAAGATGAAGAAAAAAAAAACCTAGACTCGTGCCTAAGCGTGCTAAGCTCACCCTCAAAGACGAATGCATGAATGAATCTATCACAATGATCTGATAAAAATCATTAAAGGGTGAATCCATGGACCTGGGTAACACTTTTTGGCAAGCGGATTTCGGCAAAAACGAAAAAAATTACCTCGACCGAGGTTTTATCAAGCCCTCGACCGAGGTTTACAGCCCTCGACCAAGGTTTTATCAAGCCCTCGATCGAGGTTTTTTTCAGCCCTCGGTCGAGGTATTTATAAACCCTCGGTCGAGGTTTCATACCTCGACCGAGGGTTTTAAAATACCTCGACCGAGGGTTTATAAATACCTCGACCGAGGTACCTCTGTCCAATAAATTATAAAAGGAGGCCGGGGGGGCGCGGCCCTCTTTTTTCAACTTTTTACCTACGGATGCTCGACCGAGAGACAGCGATGGAACGGCGATGGAAGGATTAGCAACCCAAGCACCCCAAAGCAACCCAACCTCATCACAATGTCGGAGCCAAGAGGTAACAATTTAAATAATTGTTTTTCAATTTAAATGGGATTTAAAATAAATGTATGTTTTTATAATTTTGATGTTTAAAATGTGTACCGGGAAGCAGAAATGCTGCCGGATTTTTGAAAATTTGTAGTTAAATTCCCTATTTTTGTTAATTTGTTATAAATATATATAAATTATACCAACCGGTAGAGTTTATGCTACCGGTTTAATTTTGAAATTTTGAAACCCTAAACCAGTAGCAGGTAGGGTTTATGCTACCGGTTTAATTTTGAAATTTTGAAACCCTAAACCGGTAGCAGGTAGGGTTTATGCTACCGGTTTAATTTTGAAATGTGTCCCGAGTAAGCTGAAAAGCTGCCCGATTTTTTATCTCAACTGGTAGTGTTTATGCTACCGGTTTAATTTTGAAATGTGTCTCGGGCAAGCCGAAATGCTGCCTGATTTTTTCCAATCCTCCGTGAATTCACGGAGGATTGGGAAAAATCCATAAAACACCAACTAAACAAAACCTATATGAACCATAGAGACAATTAATCAACTGAAGGCCCGAGACAAATAATAAAAATTTATTTCAAATTGGT
>LPNX010760816.1:226656-240733 GCA_001517045.1 Pseudotsuga menziesii | reverse complement strand
TTGATCTAATGTTATATTAATATATGCATTTGATATAAATGACACTAGTCATCTTTCTTATTTCTTAACCAAAAACAAAGAGTTTAGGAGAATAGAAATTTTCACCATATATTACTCTTGAGTCTATGTTTATAAATTCATATAATCTTCCTTTCACCAAAACGGATCACCAAAGAAAGTTTATGCATAAAGAACTACTCTGCAATATCGTATCCATATTATTTTCTTAAGGCTATATTATGAGTTGATATATACATAAACAGTTCTTTAAGCAAGTATTTCCATTTTGGCATTCCCTACAAAAATTTTCTTGCTCAGCTCTACTGATATACTTAGAAAAAGATATGACAGCTGTGGGATTTGATCCCGCGCCCTTGCGGACCACAGCCTGAATCTGGCGAATTAAACTATTCTGCATCAAAGTTTCATCCAATTACATAGATCTAATCAAACGCGTTTGATAGATCTATCAATATCCCATATTTCAGAACCCCAATAATTTATATTTTCGATCCCAAACGGGTAAATGAGATCTATACCACAATGTAACAAAAGAATATACTCGCAGTCACTAAATTCACTCACAGTCAATAAATTTACTCACGATTCGACTTCAAACAGTGATAACTATAAACAAAATGCATTCAAATATACTCGCAGTCACTCATAGTCAATAAATTTACTCGCAGGCACTCACAGTCAATAAACTTACTCGCAGTCATCATAAGTTTAACCTAGATCTCAATCAAATTTCAATCATACGATACGACATCAAATTGCAATCATACGCTACGACTTCTACTTCAAACAGTGGTAACTATAAACAAAATGCATTCAAAAACACTCGCAGTCACTCACATTCAATAAATTTACTCGTTCCAATAAAACGATCTTGGCATTTCCTTGGTTTTAGCATATGTACATTGTACATTTAACACTGATTAACATACCTTATTCCAATCCAGAAATTCAACAATATGTACCGGCAGGGTTTTACCCAATCCAATTGGTATGATATTCCATATGCAACATTGCTTTTATCTAGTTAGGATTCAAACGCAGGCATTGGGTATATATAAATACATATTCATACCACAATTTTTCAGACAATGCGTACCAAGTTCGATATTACAATTCATACAATGGATCTTACACTTTGAAATACACAAGTATGGGATCTGTATGTTGGTAAACGTAGTCATGGGAATTATAAAATCAGACCTTACTCTTTTAGACAATGCCTAACCCTTTCGATATTTACAAGAGATACAATGGGACTAATACTTTGAAAAACCAGTATATGGCATATGTACATCAGACAACGCAGACAAAGATTAGCTCCTGGATCTACAATCGCAATCACCAATGCAGTCAAGTATTAATACTCAACCCATAATTTGTTGGTCCGAAATACTCAAACCAAAAGAAAAGAGATCAGAGGATTAGAACTCATCCGTAGATTGGTACCAAAATATGCAGTGGAAATCCAAATGCAACCCAGTAATGTTGGGTCGATACCCAAACACAACGCAAATCAAATACGAGTTCAAAAAAAGCGGACTGTGTATGCTTGCGTCTTTTCATACACGGCAGAGGGTATATAAAAATCGAAATACAGATATCCAATACAAATCGCAAATCCAAGATCTATCGCTCAATAACAGATTCAAGGCTATGAGTTTTTGTTTTTCTTGCAGAGGTATATAAATATCAAAATGCAAATATCCCATACAAATCGCAAATCCAAGATCTATCGCTCAATAACAGAAACTTTTCATACACGGCAGAGGGTATATAGAATCCAAAATGCAGATATCCCATACAAATCGCAAATCCAAGATCGATCGCTAAATAACAGAAACTTTTCATACACGACAGAGGGTATATAAAATTCAAAATGCAGATATCCCATACAAATCGCATGGAAGAATTTGAAAGTTTTTTTAATACTTACTTGGAAAAATAACAACTTGGAGATTCAACTCCTCCCAACCATAGGAGGCAGCAACTCAACGGTTTGCTCCGCTCCACCCCCGAGCTGGATCACCAAACATGCACCGGAACAGCAAGACACTTCCTCGCGGCACTCAATCTCGAGTCCGTAACAAGTTCTCACGATGGACTTACAAATAAAAGATAGAAGAATGCTCAACAATCATTCTTCCCATGCACAACATGGCGTCCCATGTTATTCCAGTGCACTCATATAAATAACTTTGCCCAGGTCTTATGCCATCCCCAATCAAATCTCCAATCAGATCCCTAAATCCCTATGATTTAGGATCTTGTCTGGTTGTTGAGATTTGGACTAGATTTGATTGGTGTCAATCACTCTTAGCTTGCTTACACATGTCCATTGGTGCCATGGTTGGTGTCCCCTCATGTAGTTGAGTTCTCCAAGTGTCTTTCTCTTTATTAATAATTCAATAAAATGTTTAATTGTGCAAATGTTATTTGAGTTTTATAACTCATTACAATAAAAAAATAAATAAACAAATATTTTTCAAAATGTGAAAAATAAAATAATGTCATGGGGGTATTACACCGCATCACTCAACAATGCCTCCTACCATATGGCATCAAGCCTTTCTAAGACGAGGTACTGTGTGATGTGGCCCCACTTGAGGTCTGTGATGTTCTTTTAGGACAACCATATATGTGGAAGCGTCATGCTGTATATGAGTCACGCACTCGCAGTGTCATTGTCACTTTGGGAGGACAACTCTACCGAATCCCAGAGACAGTTGCACCTACTAAAGTCTCACAGGGTAGGAAGATAAACTCCCACATCAGAAAATTATTCCTCTTCACAATTGCGTCTGAAGGAGAACATAAGATCACAGAGACCTCCACACCCTCTGCACAGGGTGTCTCTGCTCATCAGACACAAGAAGAAGACAGAGCCATTGTTTCCTCATCTATCAGAGTACCTCTACGATGCAAGGCCACGCATTCAAGGTGCTCCTCCAGAAACAAATCATCTAGGAAACAATTACAGCCCTCTCGGGATGCCAAAGAAAAGCAGCCTCTTCACTTCAACAAATGTCGCACCAGGAGATCAACTCAACACACAGTTCGAGATATGATACGGGATTCAACGCAATGGAGACCATTGCTTCCCAAGGAGGGAGGATTGATCCAGATGCATATCGGTGGCCACCCACATATTCCACTGGCTCAAAACAATTGTCCATTGTGGCAGTTTCCTAGTTATTTTTCAGCAGTTTTTGGAGTCCTAAACTTTCGGGGCCGTTTTGAGGCCCTAAACGACATTTTTTGGAGATTCAGAGCCAAATTATTGTCATTAGCATCCATTTGGCCAAACAATAGTTATAAATCTTAGATAGACCTTTCCAACGAGCTATCGAATGCCCAAATCGGAGATCGTATGCAAAAGTTATGACCCCGGGAAGTTGACTGTTCAACTTACCACCGTGGGGCCGCAAACTTTATGACGATTCATCTTCTAGGGTTACGTTTTGGGACTTTTGGGGTTCTCACCTCGCTATTATTATTATAAATAGGCCCCTTTGGCCTCATTTTGTATTCAGCTTGGCACGAATGAGCATAGCGGCCACATCTCTTCTCAGAGATAACTACCACCATTCTAGCAATTGTATTACAGTCTGTTCTATTTCCGCCATTTAATAGAATATGTGTTTACTGTATCTCTGTTATCTTTGCGAAATTTCTATTATTATGATTCTGTATCTGCTATTTCATTTCGTTCACACATAAATCCAGATCAGTGGTATCAGATCCTTCTGCTCTTTGATTATTTCTCAGCGCATGTCCCCAACGAGGTCCGAGTACAGAGAGTTTGGTCACGAACTAGTTTCACTTGATCATTCTCACCGTCTCAAACGGCCTCCCATGGCGGAAGAAAAGAGAGACGACAGAGCAGGAGATCCTATCAAGTCGCTGCTTGAGGAAGCCCTCGAGCGACAGAGGAACGAGATGATGGATAGTTTCTCCCAAATCCTTCAATGAATGCCGGTAATGGCAAGTGCATCTTCAACGAGCAGTTGATTCGGGGATGCAACTCCCTTTAAGGTACAAGTTAACTTTGATATTCCTTTATTTGAAGTCAATATTGATGCAGATACCCTAGATAATTGGTTGAATGTTCTAGAAGGGTATTTCTCTGTTCACAATTTTTTCGACAGAGAAAAGATCACCTTTGCGCTCCTTAAGGCAGTCCCCCATGTCCAAAATTTGTGGGCTACTTATTGTGAGAAAAACTTATCAGATGAGTCTGAAATGTTTGAAGCAATTCCCACTTGGGCCTCTTTCATAGATGCCGTCAGGGAACAGTATTACCCTATGGGAAACTATGATGACCAGTACACAAAATGGACCATTCTGCGTCAAGAAAGGGACCAGACGGTGTCGGAGTACACCAACAAATTTCATACTCTGCGGACAAAGCTGAGTATCAAAGACTCCGAGCGGCACCTAATCCTGAAATATCGCAGTGGTCTACATCGGTACATCCGAACTGAGATGGAATTCCTCGACATCTCTTCACTTGGATCCGCCTATCGGTATGCTGTCAAAATCGATGAGCAATTTCAACAAAAGAACAAGCGAGATTCTGGACCTGCGAATCCACCGCAGAAGTAAGGCAAGGGAAACCTTGGCCCATAGAACACAGCAAAAGAAGACGACAGCCAGACCCCGCCACAAGCAAAGAAGGGAGATCGAAAGACAAAGAAGGACACTGGTAAGTGGTGCGAATTTCATAAAATCCCTTGGCACAACACTGATGAATGTCGCTCAAAGCAGTCATTAGTGGCTGAGATCATATCTTCAGAATCAGATCCTGATCATGATTCTGAACCCAATGCCACAGCCGCACCCAATGGGAGGCAGATCATTGATGCAGACCCCACTGCCACTGTTGCTACCACACAGATTCAACTCGAGGATCCTGAAGAGTCAGAGGCAGAGGAGCGCTTATTCCACTCACAGATGTGGGTGAAGGGAATGCCTCTACATTTTTTTGTTGACAATGGAAGCCAAAAGAACCTGATCTCAGCAGAAGTCGTCAAGATATTGGAGCCTCCGAAAACAACACACCCTCAACCTTACAAAATCGGTTGGCTAAGCCAAGGACGAGGTATCCGCATCACTCAACAATGCCTCCTACCATATGGCATCAAGCCTTTCCAAGACGAGGTATTGTGTGATGTGGCCCCACTTGAAGTCTGTGATGTTCTTTTAGGACAACCATATATGTGGAAGCGTCATGCTGTATATGAGTCACGGTCTCGCAGTGTCATTGTCACTTTGGGAGAACAACTCTACCGGATCCCAGAGACAGTTGCACCTACTACAGTCTCGCAGGGTAGGAAGATAAACTCCAACATCAGAAAATTATTCCTCTTCACAATTGCGTCTGAAGGAGAACATAAGATCACAGAGACCTCCACACCCTCTGCACAGGGTGTCTCTGCTCATCAGACAAAAGAAGAAGACAGAGCCATTGTTTCCTCATCTATCCGAGTACCTCTACGATGCAAGGCCACGCATTCAAGGTGCTCCTCCATAAACAAATCATCCAGACAACAATTACAGCCCTCTCGGGATGCCAAAGAAAAGCAGCCTCTTCACTTCAACAAATGTCGCACCAGGAGATCAACTCAACACACAGTTCGATATATGATACGGGATTCGACGCAATGGAGACCATTGCTTCCTAAGGAGGGAGGATTGATCCAGATGGATATCGGTGGCCACCCACCTATTCCAGTGGCTCAAAACAATTGTCCATTGTGGCAGCTTCCTAGTTATTTTTCAGCAGTTTTTCGAGTCCTAAACTTTCGAGGCCGTTTTGAGGCCCTAAACGACGTTTTTTAGAGATTCAGATCCAAATGGTTGCCATCAGCATGCATTTGGATGACCAAAAGTTGTAAATCTTAGATAGACCTTTCCAACGAGCTATCGAACGCCCAAATCAGAGATCGTATGCAAAAGTTATGACCCCGGGAAGTTGACTGTTCAACTTACCACCGTGGGGCCGCAAACTTTATGACGGTTCATCTTCTAGGGTTACGTTTTGGGATTTTTGGGGTTCTCACCTTGCTATTATTATTAGAAATAGGCTCCTTTGGCCTCATTTTGTTTTCATCTTGGCACGAATGAGCGTAGCGACCACATCTCTTCTCAGAGATAGCTACCACCATTCTAGCAATTGTATTACAGTCTGTTCTATTTCCGCTATTTAATAGAATATGTGTTTACTGTATGTCTATTATATTTGCAAAATGTCTATTATTATGATTATGTATCTGCTATTTCATTTCATTCACACATAAATCCGTATCATTGACCTTTTGGGGAAAATCAGCTTGGATTTTTTACTTTGGGGAAGATATAAATCAATGATGGAGTGAGGCTAGGGGGTGCTGGTCCTCACTAAGGATGAGAGAGTATGAGATTGGGAAATATATGAAGTGACAGAGGCCATATATATATCCCAAGGGCATGGGCTCGAAGGAAAAATGCATTATAATGTACACAACAATATCGATATGTGAAATGATTGGGGTGCATCCATACTCTTCTTATCTCTATGGATCGACATTGTGGACTCGACTGATTGACCATTCTCATGGAGGATCGCTTGAGGCTATGGGATAATGAACGGTCGAAGTATAAGCTATGAGTGTAATTTCTTTTTATCATTTTTAAAGATCTATGATGAAATGGGAAGGCTCTACGTCTTTAACCTGGATAGATCTTCTCTGAATATGATTCCTCCTATAGAGATTTAGGAATATGTTGCAATTGATTTGTGGTTGAATAGATAAAAAATACACTACTAGTATATATCTCGTAAGTACATTCTTTGTAATTATCATGGAGTTTTGTATTAGATATGGAAATGCGTTGCAATATGGTTACAATTCACGTTTTGTAATAGACCTGTAACACGTTGTTGTTTAAGCCCCTTGATAGATCTTAAACTCCGTGTGGTATTTTGCTACCCATTATTTTCTCAGTATGCAATCCAGCTAATTTTTGATCAAATATTTCCATATGTTCCACTGTGCTATCATGCTAAATGGTGATCATATCGATAGGGTATGGATCATAGCATGTTTTAGTGTTGCAACTGATTCCCATTTATCATTGCATTGTGTATGTGTGTTTTCATCTAAAATCGTTTCCAATCTATCTGTTGGAATATTTAAAGTCAAACTCAAAGCAAGTGTTGACTTCTATGACATGTAGAAGACAACCAGCATAGAGTGGAATCTAGGAAACTTGGTAATAAGACAAAAATTGATTTAATTAATGTCTAAGGTAGGTAACTATGGGTTGATTATTCTAACATAGATTCTTTAATAACAAGTATACAAAAATATAATCCTTATAAAATAAGTAATACTACCATGTTTACACATAAATATATTCACAATGGAAAAATAATTCATTTGATTTTATTATTTTAAAGGAATATATTCAAAAGTATTTATTAAGTGGAGATGGTGATTGTTAATCCAAATAATGGAAAGGGTTATCATTATGGGACATTCAAAATTATACACGCTATCAAATTTTGATGATGTGATCTCTCCACGAGAAAATCATGGAAATTATTCCCATAACAAGAAAAAAAATTCATTCCATATGTCTTTCGAGGGATTTAAAAACACAGACACCTAGAGGTATGCTAGTGCCACTTGGCATGTCTAAGTGAATTCTGGTTGACCTTTTGGGGAAAATCAGCTCGGATTTTTTACTTTAGAGAAGATATAAATCAGTGATGGCGTGAGGCTAGGGGGGTGCTGGTTCTCATTGAGGATGAGAGAGTATCAGATTGGGAAGTATTTGAAGCGATGGAGGCCATATATATATCCTAAGGGCATGGGCTAGAAGGAAAAATGAATTATAATGTACACAACAATATCGACATGTGAAATGATTAGTGTCCATCCATACTCTTCTTATCTCTATGGATCGACATCGTCGACTCAACTGATTGATCGTTCTCATGGAGGATTGCTTGAGGCTATGGGATAACGAACGATCGAAGTATAAGCTGTGAGTGTAATTTATTTTTATTATTTTTAAATATCTATGATCAATTGGGAAGGCTCCATGTCTTTAACCTAGATAGATATTCTCTGAATCTGATTCCTCTTACAGATATTTAGGAATATGTTGCAATTGATTTGTGGTTGAATAGATAAAAAATACACTACTAGTAGATAACAGTTTGAAACCCCTCTATATATCTAGTAAGTACATTCTTTGTAATTATCATGGATTTTTGTATTAGATATGGAAATGCATTGCAATATGGTTAGAATTCATGTTTTGTAATAGACTTGTGACATGTTGTTGTTTAAGCCCCTTGATAGATCTTAAACTCCTTGTGGTATTTTGCTACCCATTATTTTCTCAGTATGCGATCCAGCTAATTTTTGATCAAATATTTCCATATGTTCCACTGTCCAATCATGCTAAATGGTGATCATATCGATAGGGTATGGATCATAGCATGTTTTAGTGTTGCGACTGATTCCCATTTATCATTGCATTGTGTACGTGTGTTTTCATCTAAAATCGTTTCCAATCTATCTGTTGGAATATTTAAAGTCAAACTCAAATCCTTCTTGGAAATATTTTCCTGCACCTTGAATAGAAATGGGATCAGTAGTCTATGAATCGTGATACATTTCGCATGACTACGTTTTATGTATAACCTCTAGTTGTGAGATAGGAAATATATGCGTCTTTGTTCTTTTTCTTATAGCCTCCCAATCCTAGTTATGGGATCTACATACTATACTTATAGCAGTTAAGGGATCCAAATACTATATTTACACCAGCGCATTGTATACCCTACAATGCTCCCAATGCTTGTATTGGACCTATGGGACCAAAAATCTACATCTCAGCTCCCTTCTTACCTAGGATCGTTTGCTAGTAAGTAATACTAAACTACGGATCTATCCTGCATAGGGTTTCCTTCTGCATGTATTTAACAACTTTCTTTAGTTATAATCATGAATTACATATCTGAAACATGACCTTTTTTGTTTGTGTTTTGATCATGAGTCCTCGATCCGAAATGTGACCTTCCCTTATCTATTTTGAGGATTGGTACAGCTTTGGAGAATCCTTGTATGCGGTTTTAATCTTGCCTTTTTCTTTTATACTTAAATTAGCAAAAACTATGAGCTTACCCTTTAGGGGTCTGGTTTATAAAAGATCTCTAATGGTGAATTTTATTCATTGAGTATATAAATAATATTTGTGTTTTCTAGTTGAGAAAAACATATTGTTAAATGCCTAGTTATGTTATGGGTAGTAGTTGAGGGGAATGTTTCATGATAAACAGATACAATTTTAGCTTATGGGAAGTGTTCTCTCCCAAAATAAATTTATTTCGATAGGATGAAGAATCTGAGTTATGTTATGAAAGATTTAGAGATGCCTAACAAATTAAGGGTCTCTGGTTTTGCTATGGTTGAAGAAATTGGAAGTTTTAGCTTTCGGTGGCTTAGTTGGGGTTCTTAACAGCACATTAGCCACCAAAAATATTTTTTCTGACAACTAACAGTTTAAACGTAGGATAAAGGTTAACCACCAAAAGTGGCCCTGATCGATTAAATGGTAAAATCACTTTCGGTGGGTTAGGTGAGACTTCAAACAATTCATTAGCCAACGAAAAGAGTTGGTTTTGGTAGATTAGTGAACAGGTGAATAAGGGATTTAACTACCAAAAGTAGGTAAAAGGCGTTGTGGAAAAAGTGGTTTTGGTGGCTTAGGAGAAAGCTCTGAGGGTTCATTAGCCACCAAAAGTCCTGTCTTTCAGCAGTTAAAAGGGATCCAGAGAGACCACTATCCGCCAAAAGCCAAGTTTTACAACGCCATTTGGAAAATGGTTTTGGTCGCTTGGGAGAATAGGTCAACATTTCATTAGCCACCAAAAGCCTTGTTTTCGGTGGATAGGAGACAAATTCCTAAGGACCCTTAACCATCAAAAAGGTAAAAATATGAAATGGTTAGAAACCTATCAAATCAGAGCCCGTCAGCAGAACACAGCAGAACAGTGATCATCAAAGGGCATGATAAGCCACCGAAAAGACATGAGTCTATGTCAAGGCGTAAGGAAATGAGTAAGGAGGTCATTGTTAAACTGATAAATACCGATGTGATTTAAAACCCTCCTTTTCCCTCCATCTATCCAAATAACTGTAGAAAATTCCACTGGGTATCCAGGTTGATTTTAACATGATTGCTGGGTAAGGGGTCTCGAAAAGATCAACTGAAACCATCACCCTCTAACCTGACCATCATTCATGCAGTTGAAAGCCCTCATAATCAGTGCCCATTCTTCAGTGCACTCCACGTTCAACCTTAGGATTTCTAACCACCAGAAAACCATCTCTGAGAGGATTTTTTCTAAACACACTATTCCACAAAACTTGAATTGATTGTTGCAGGTACCCAAGAGTGACATTCAGAAAATGAAGAAGGGAGGGCTTGCTCTGAGGCAAGAGTTGGGACACATCAGCTACCTGGAGGAATATCCAAAATTCTGTTAGTTTTTCAAGGATGCTGGATGCTATAGGTTTTCTGAGCAGATTCAATGTTCAAACCAGCAGATGGCTTAGGCATTTACTCTCTCTTTCAATGGATCCAAGGGATTCATAGGTAACGAAAAATTTCTAATAGATGAGACCCTAATTACTGAAGTGACTGAACTCCCTAGCACAGGAAAGAAGTGGTTTAAAACCATCATACCAAAGGATGTAGAGTTCATATCTTATCTGAAGTCTGAACATAGAGGGGTGGTGTGGAAGAAAAGTGTACCATCCTCCTGGATAGAAGAGAGGTGGCAGCAACTACTAAAGGAAATTATGGTTTACATAAATTTTGAAGGGAGATACAACACGACCATGATTTACCATTTTAAATTTTATGAACCACTTCACAGGGAAAATCCCACTGAATTTACCTTTCTACTTACACGAGCTTGGAAAAAATGGCACACCAAGTGAAGGCTTAGCCAACCAATATTACTGGCAGACTGTCTCATCATGGTCTTATCCAATTCTTGATCCAAGAATGATTGAAGAGGAGAAATATGGCATGGGATTATTTCTTATTTTCGAATGGTTTTGAAATAGACTTGCACCGAGAAGAAAAGGGAAAGTCTCCTTCTAAAAAGTCTATCACACCAAGGAGCTGGAAAAGGAAGAGAAGGGATATATCCTCAGCAATAGCATAACAACCTCTTTCCTCTTCCAAAGCCAAGAAGGGAAAAAGAAACTTGGATTTCAGTGAAAAGGGCCAGGAAGTTACAACACACAGTGGGAACATATTGAACCTGCCCTACTCAGATTCAGAGGTGTTGATGTAATTGTAACTTTGAAATGTATTCACTTGTATTTCCTATCTATTGTAACCCGATGTTCATTCTAGGATGTATTGTAATGTATTTGAGTCATGTCATACCCCAATTTTTATTTCGGGAAGTTTCTATAATGAGAAAGTCATGTCAAGTCATTGTGGGTAACCCTCCTATTGGTCAAGGGTTAAAGTCCCCATAGTTGTGGGGCCCTTGGGTTATTAGACTATCCTAGTGAATTCCACCCTAGGTGAGTCATTGTAAGTCAGGGTAATAGTCCCCACCATTGTGTTACCCTCCTATTGGTTAGAGGAGGCAAAGTCCCCACAAGTGGTGGGGCACTAGGGTTATTAGACACTCCTAAATATGTCGGCTTTAGTAAGTAATTGTTAAGTGAGGCCGACATGTTGGAGTGCACTTCAAGTGAACTAAAGAATATAAATAGAGAGTGAGAGCCTCTCTATTTATCACTTGCAACACATCACTCACTCACTCAAGTGTGGCGCATTAGTGAGGAAGGAAATACACTGGGACTAAACAAGAAGAAGACTACTATTGTCGGGAGTGCATCTTACTGTTTTCTGGTTTTACTGTTTTGGTGCTGATTCTATATTTGAGGAAGTTGCAGGTTTTTCTCCTTTATGGTTTCCCTAAGGAAAAATCTTTGTGTCTCTTGTCTCTTGTGATGTGCTTATGTTTTATTGTTGTACTTGTTATTCTCTCAATGAAAAGATCCTAAGATCATAATGATATCTAATATGATGAAAAACTAACATGGAATCAGAGCTAACCTGAGAAGAAGACATTGTGCAGATACAGAAGCTATGGATTCTTACTTTTTGGGTCTCTCTCCACAATCCATCAGCAAAAGTATTCTAGGATGACTCTCCATTGAAGGGCGCATCTTTTTGTCTAAGCGGAAGTCGATTCTGAGCATTTTCAGTTTTCGATGTGGAAATTAGGGCTTTCTACAGAAGAGGATTTTTTGCGTGAGACTAGCATAGTATTTTTCTCCTCATCAAAACCAAAGTTTAGAGACCTGGATCAAGAAATTTGGTTGGGTGAATCTCTGGGAAAATCAAACCCTAGTTTGACCCCGAGCTAGAAAAACCCTAAATACTAAAACTGATAAGTTTTGGTACATTCGCTATATTCCAATTTTGGAGAAGTTTCAAAAGCTACAAATTGCAAGGGCTGACGAAAAGACTCTGATGTACACTGTGTCCAAATTGCATCCTCCGGTTCGCTATATTCTGGGAGATATGATCTCTCCAGGTTAGGGTTCCAGTCTCTTCCAGAATTCATCCCTAAACAGGACAGCTGGGGATAATTGCAATATCTTAGGGTAAAGAGGTCCAAATGGAATTCCTGTAGATGTTCTAGAAAGGGAAAGGACTTTAATTTCATTGGTATGAAGAGCAAACTTAGAAGATGAACCAGTGACATGTGTCATTCCGTACAACTTCGCTGTTCTGAACAGTCTTGTAACCGGTCACCTTGGGAAAATGATCATAACTCGCAAATGGTGAAACCAATTCTGATAAAACCTATGGTGTTGGATCAGGGGCATGTGATATTACCACAGTACTAAATTGCAGACACAGAGTAGCATTAACTTTGGAGATATTGTAGAAATAGTAACAGGAACTTTTGTAGGAGAAATTGGAAAACTAGGGCTTCCTGTTTCAGGAGCTTCCCTCCACTGTTTTCAGAAAAGGAGTACATTAGACAACTCCATTTGAAGAGATCTATCTATCTATCCAATCAGATATAAAATATTCCAATTTTGAAAAATTAGGGTTTCTGTGACAAACCCTAGATCAGCCAGCTCCGAAACCAGGACAGACACCTCAGATCGGTAAGATCTAATCCTTTGCTATTTTCATTTGAGGTTCTCGTTTCAAAGTGATCTATCACATTAGCCTGATGATAAGCTTGGTGAAGTTGACAAATTCCAAGAATATAAGTATTTGATCTCTCTGAAGAAAATGGATTGGACACCTACATGAGTATAGAGGTTCTAGTTTGAGAGGGAGATGAGGCTCAAAGCCTTACTCAAGAAGAACTTGGTCAAGGCCAAGAAGATAATTGCTGATTCAGCCATGAATCAACTTGTATTAAAAGTGTCTCCCTAAAGACACCAATGATGTTTTGATTCCTTGACCAAACTATTTGAAGGGAAGAACAGAAATCAGAATATGACCTTAAGAAACCAGTTGAAGAATGTGAAGATCCAGAATGCAGAGACCATGCAGTCATAAGAGTCTCTCAAATCAAGAAACTTGAAGCGGTAAAAGAAGAAGTAAGAATGTAGAAGTGGTGATGGCCACCTTGAATAGCCTCCCAAGATCATGGGATTCATTCATGCAAGAAATGTATGCCAGAAGGAAGTGATTACTTTTAGTAGACTCTGGGAAGAACAAGAATCTCGACTCATAAGAAGAGAAGAGAAGATGGAAGCAAATGAACATCAAGCTCTCACCTTCCAAAGAAGACACCTTAAGTGATGCGGAATACGAAGGAATCAACTCTTGAAGCACCTCTTATCCTCCTTAGCATTTGGATAAGAAACGGTGCTATCATGAATGAAGAAGACGATGAAGCAGAAGACTCAAGGAGTATACCCACGAAACAAATAAAGATAAGTATTCAATTGTCATTTCATGATATTATTTTGTTATGCATTTGTTTATATTCAGTTGATTTATT